>KK114373.1:956580-982710 GCA_000611955.2 Stegodyphus mimosarum | reverse complement strand
CACTTATTGCGGCGCGTGGTGGCCACACAAAATACTGATTCTGATCTCTTGTTCTTGTTTGTTTGCTTTGAACATTTAATCATTTATTTGTACCACTACCACTCAACTGTGTATTAAATTGCATTCAATTATGACGATTCCTTCTTGGTGTTGCAATTTTCACAAACGTGAGTGTATATTCACAGACGTCCCCACTCGGGCGTACAAATAGCCAGTACTTATGGCTTTAACGTAAAAGTAGGAAACGTGAAAACTAGACTAATTCTAAATTAAATCATCAGCCAAAGCACAGAGATATTTATTTAATGGGTAGTTGGCTCTTTTGCTAGTATCACTGACGTAGATTAACAGGAAATTAATATGCACGGCCGTAAAATAGCAAGCTTTAACTAGCAGCAACAACGTCGCCGAAAGACAGAACACGCTGTGTCTGAAGTAGCCCTGGCCTCAGCTTAAATAGTAGTTTCTATCCTACTTTGCATAAAGCGAGAAACTGAAATTCCATTCTATTAGGAAAATTTAGGTGTAAAAGAAAGATAGTTTCCAAAATGAAATTAACTGTTAGGAAAATGAAATAAAATCCCACAATATGAACATCTTCAGAAATGGTGAAGAATCTCATTAGTGACAGATAATTAAAAGCAGGAGACAGGAGACCATCAATAGAGCAGCTGCACCATCTTTTCGACTTTCAGCTTTTGTGCTCTATTGATGGAAACTATCCACCATCCGCTATCAGCGGCATTTATTTGAAATAAAATTTTACAGAGTTACAATGAATATACAAATATACATATGACATACAGAGGCTGTTTCCAATAAAGTTCATAACAAAAATATTAAGAGAATTGTTACATGTGTTGAAAAATTTATGTTTACAGATTTTTATATATTAATTTTGAAGAATAACCAAATTATATACTATAAAATATCATTATACATTTTAAAGAATTTAGACAAATATAATTTAGAAATATATAAGCCAAATTAAAAAAAAGAATGAGAAAAACACTAAATATAGAAAAAAATTAAATCAGTCTAGAAATAATTTAGTAGTCTGTAACTGTAGAGATAAGTAAAAGGTAAAAGGTAAACAATCCTTGAGCAGCAAAGTATGTCTTGAATATATGAAAAGAACAGTCCTTGAGTCGTAGTCTTTAAATTAAAAATATTTGAGTAGTAATTAATTGAAGTCAAAATAATTGACATATAAACATGTACAATTATGAAGACAGTAAAATTAGAGAGGACGTAATTAGGATAATTAAATTTTCTACATTAATAAATAATTACATAATTAAAAGACATTACATTAATACATAATTAATACATAATTAAATACTACATTAATACATAATTAAAAGCAGATGCATGTATAAAATTCTCAAAGACTAGTGTTTATCAATAGCTAAATCACTTATTACTGATAATTCGTTCTGATTCCATTCGTGGCTGATTGTTGATTCCATGGGGATTTTATACTTTTCCTCATGGGTAAACTGAATTCGAGTGAGTTTCTTTAAATAATTCTCTATGAAAGCATCCTTGCATCCTTACTTTGCGTTCATCTCAAGTAGTTATTAGAATTCGAGTGACGATTGGTGCTTGGTGTTTTACATGTTATCATCTCTGTTAACTGGCCCTTAGTTAGTCTAACATCTGATCAATTTCCTGATTTGATTGCTATTTGCATAGACTTTGCATCCAGTCATAAGACTAGCTCACTAATATTTGACAGCAACTAATTTTCCTGTAAATGTTATGTAAACTTCTGCTTGGGGTTGAGATGATTACATCTGGGTTATGGTTAATAAAATCTTGACACTCCAAAGACAAATCCTTTTGCAACAGGTTTCGGATGAGTTTCAAGTATAGAGAACAAGGTCTTATCCTTAGCGTATCCTTAGCTCACAGTTACCCACTACAAAGAAATAGACCTACTAAAGAGAGTGAACCTAAAAGACAAAAGCTTAAGGAGCTTTTTCTCGCTAATGAGAGCAGGAAAGATCCGCTCTTTCTTGGCACGCATTTCGTACCTTATTAAACGTTTGTTGTTGTCGTGTCCCTATTACGTGAAAAAATGGTTGCCAGAATGTCTTCTATTTTCCACCCCAGTTCTGAGAGTCAGCATCCCGGGGGGCTCATTCCAGAGGGATGAACATCACAAGGTCTCCCACTCCTCTCCCTTTCCACCAAACCACGCGCGAGAACTTTCGGCTCCCCGCGTATTTAGAGTGCATCCATGCCGCATAGACACTATACACTTACAAAACCTCCCTTCGGTACCACTGTAGGCTCCGCGAACCACTATAATGTCTGAGCGACTTATTAAGAGTTTATTTCTTTAATTAAAAAAAAAGAAATCTTTAGCCCTTTCAAATCGCAGACGCCTGAAATCTCGGTAGTGAAATAAGCGAACAAGGATTAGATTGGTTTATTTAGATCACGGTAGAGCACGAAGATATCTCTCCCTGAGGTATAAGAATGCCTTCGTGGAAGCCTTTGTAAAGGAAATGGCTCTTATTCACGCTATACAAAAGTGAATACGGAATCTTGTAAAAGAGAGTAAAACAAGTTTAAAAGTAACTTCTTTTTAATAAATTGACAGGTAAACGTGCATGGGGCACCAGATATTTCACTACATCGAACAGGTTAGGAATTTCAGACTAGTTTGTGGAGATATTAGGTTATTTTGAAAGCAGGAGATGTGAAAAATGTGCAATGCCCTGGCTGGGACTCGAACCACGGACCTCTCGAATACGCATAGAACGTGCTGACCACTACACCACGAAAAGATGCGAAGAAGGCAGGAGAAATACCTTATAAGTTTTTCTAGTTTATTTATAGTTAGCATTTTGGTAATAGCGTAGAAATGCTTTTCAGTCGTAGGTTTAACAGACCTGATTTTTGGCATTAACTGTCATTTGCAAAACTGGCAACTCTAAGAATTTACAGAATTTCTACACTTGTAGATATAAAGACTTCTTTTTCCTGCAAATAAAGATTATTTATTCCTTCTTGGTATTTATGCTGAGAATATTGCGATGGAAGTTTTTAAGCTTTTCTCTTTTCAAATCTGTATGCGTTTTTTTAAAAATTATATGGTTAAAAGCTCACTTAATAAATTGTATATTCTAAGGCACTGTAGCGATCTATATCTGTATTAGTCACTCTATTCTGAATAACACAATTTATTTACGTAGATAGTAATACTGCAGTTTGATGACTGAGGTATACTATTGGAAATGTTTTGTATAATAAACATTGTGTTAATAATATAATTACAGAAAGACATTTTTGAATCATAGATTAGTATAACAAATAACTAACAGAGAGAGCGGGTGATTGAGTGAATGGAATAAATATGGTTTAAAATTTCACCTAACCCAATAACATAAAATGCTAAATATTTAATTTGCTGTAGATGAGGCTAAAAAGCTACGAAATGTTAGACAGTTTTAATTCCGCCAAAGAACAGAATCTTCGTAGAAGGTTAGAGTAGAAGCTTACTCTATTTTTATTTACCATTAAAGCAAAACATGCATTTGTTAATTGCATCCCAATTCTGATTAAGTATATTCAGGCTAAAAAACTTGATTTTAAATTCTTATTATGTTATTCCAAAAAACATTTACCATTCTCATTAGAATTGTCCATCAGTGGCTAAATGGCTCAAAAGCAAATATCATTGAGACTTCTCATAGCAGCCATCTGCCTGAGATGAACCGAGTCTGAAATAAAACCAGGATTTCGTATAATACAAATATTGTCATTAAACTTCTCTATGGCAACTAATTACACTGAAGACTAAAATATTCTGGAATTGTGTGTAATTCACTCAGAGAGATTTCCTTGCATTTGTCCTGGATTTGGTTTTGAATGATTGAAGGGCCTGACTTGGTAGACTTTAAATTGATTTTCCTTGTGTCCAGTTCAGAGTATTTTGATCACAGTAAAGCATACTAGATATAGTGCGTTAAGGGTCCACAAGCGGCCGAATGGTAAAAGCCGTTGAACACTGACAGTTCGGTTTAGGGTTCGAGCGTCGGCGATGGTGCTGGCTGCATAGACATTTTCTTGCTTTTCCCCATATGTAATATACAGAAACCTGCTTTCCTTAAAAAAAACCTCCACGAGGCATCCTTCCTTTGCCATGTAATGCCTAATGGCGGAGCACATAGTAAATAAATATAGTGCGTTCAGCGATCATCAGAGAGGAATGTATTCCTGATTAACTTTCTAATCGAAAATTGTTCGTATTCAGATTATACTAAAATAAAATTTTAAAAAGTCTACATCCAGTTCATTCAATGATCAGGCTGTAAAAGTCCAGGCAAACTAGTAGAGTTTGGCTGGTTCAGGAACTCGTTTACTAATCGGTCATGTAACGTAAATACGAGGTAACTAATCTTCGAATATCTTCTGTGAAAGCATTCTTCTTCTGAGGCAGATAATTTTAATTAAATAATTCAGTTCCGGCTAGAACAGTGATATCTTTTCTTTCTCACTTATTTTATTACTGTTGAACTATCCTTTGTAATTCTGAATTTTTCAGCATTATATTTGCTTCTTGATCTTTTAATTTTGAGGATGTTGTGCTTTGTTTTAATATTGTGTTGTCTACGGGTGAAAGTTAAGACAGAAGTAATTTCTTTTCAGAATTAAAACTGCTGGAAATATTTCTCTTTGATACTGTAGCATCTCAGTGAGAAATCCCACGCCACAAAGTTCAAAATTTAAGGGACAAAAAGTTAGGGAAAATATTGTAGAGCCATGAGTTTTTTTTTTTTTTGCGAAGCAGGAGATGTAAAAAATGTGCAATGTCCTCGCCGGGATTCGGACCTGGACCCCTAAAATATGCGCCGAGTGTGCTACCGTTACACCACGAAAGCATGCTGGAAGGAGGGAGAAAAATACCTTATAATATGTTTAATACATATTAAAAAGCATTTATCTTAATATTTTATTCGATTTAATCACATCTGCCTAATAAAACTATGAATATTATTCTATTATCCAAGCTTCGGAAAAACTAAAGCATTGGAAGCTTATCCTTCGCTACATATTTTCTGAAATGGCGATTTCGTGAAAGTGAAAAATGTCAAAATTTTTTTAATTAGAGAAGGGAAAAAACGAGATTATTTGATTCAGCATGTCTCAGACGCAACACAACATGAGGCTGGACACTACAGTATAATCCACAAAAGCATAAAAGAAGCTGATAAATGAAAAAGATATATCGAATTAACTTACTTTTACATCTTAGCTTAAAAATCGATTGGCTTTTCTCAGTTTACCCTTTGTAGTATAGATTGCGTCAGAATCGAATCCTTCGAGGCCCATAAAACATACCCATCAATTCCACCAAGCGCACCATCCTAGCTCCGCATGAGAAGAAAACCTTCCAGAAATGATATAAACACTATATAAACCTCACGAATGGACGTAACTTTCCCACCAACAACAGCACCAAAGGATAAAAAGATAAATAAAAGAAACTGCAATAAAACTGTGATTTACGCCCAAGAATTCTAGCTGTGGCGATTTGAATACAAAAGCAGTACAGCGTGGAAAGCTCGCGAAAAATATGTTTAATATAACTGTATATATATCCAATACGTTCTGCACTTCAGTATTAGCTCCTCGATGAAATATCTAAACTCCCGGCTGAACCATATAGGGTTTTTGCTGGGAATAAGACGGGCATTTGTTTGCGTAGATTCTCTTCTTACCCTGTTACTTTTTCAAGGCACGTCCGTATTGGTCATGCACATTCTTCTGGGGTTTGGTGCTTTGTTCTCTTTCTTTTTAAATTTTGCTTACATATATTTTATGAATTTCTTTTTCGCTACTTTCTTTTGAAATTTCTATGTGCTTCATATATTCTTCTGCGAAGTGGAACAAAAAATAAATTTTAGATTTTACGCGAAGTGGAGAAAGGTTTTTTTTATTTTTATTTTTTGGTTCTTTAAAATTTTTAGCTGCTAGCTTCGGGCAAATTGTTAAGCTTTAGGACTATAAATAACGTATTTGTGAATATTGGAGAATTTGCTATTTGCGAATGCTTGTATGAACTGCATATTTCTGACACTCAGGCAAATGTTTTAGAAGGAGACGAAAGGTGCAATAACCAAATATTTTAAAATTCAGAAATAAGGTAAAAAGGAATGTTTCTGGAAGTCTTCAGCTGTATTTATAATTGACAAATACGCAAAAAATGTTCTATTGCTTTTCGTGTGTTTTCTATTTTCATATCATGGTAACCAAGCATGTACTCCGTAAATAATTAGGTTTACTTTTTCTTTAATTAGTGATTAGAAAAACTTATTGAAATAGAGATATTTCACAAATTCCTAAAGTTTAGCATATTACAAGTAACTACACCTTAGTAATTTAATCCAATGCATTATACAGACTTGTAGTTCAGTGTTTTCAACCTACCTGCCCTCTAGAAGCCCGAAGCCCACCAGAGGCCGAGCGGTAAAGTCGCTGAACACTAGTAGATCGGTCCGAGGTTCGAATACCGCGAACGGGCAGTTTGCCTCGCCGTTTTCGTGGTTTTCCCATGTGTAACGTGTATACGAGCCAGTTTCCCTTAGAAAGTTCTCCACGAAGTTATACCTCCCCTTAGGCAGATAACCCTCGAGGCTTTGCCATACTCACATACATGAACACCGCCCTATAGAAGTCCACTAGAGACTGCGTAGTGAGATTAGTGAGCACTTGTGGTACAGTCGAAGTTCTTAGCAAACGGGGACCTGCGCGAGAGTTTTCGCTAAAAGTATGAATCAATTTTCCTTAGAAAATCCGAGGGCTAAGACCGTATCCATTAAGATCACAGCCCTCGAGTGCCTGGGTTATTAGGAAACACCTTCATGCTGTTTTTCTATCATCTTTACCCTCCTTTTCATTGCATTCTAAATAAAGGCTATGCGAGACTGCGAGACTGTGATATTCAACTCTAGGAGAACGAGGATACAATAAGCATATCTTAAGACAGCATATGGTGTACATAGCCATATGGTGATTTGAGATGATAGACAGGACTCTACTCTAGGCTGATGTCACTGCTGGCTATTATTCAGGTAAAGAGGAAGTAGTAAATCTTAGGGTCTGCAAATTTTAATTTGATTCTTATTTTAGGAAATCAAAAGTTGGAATCCTTATCGGTTTGCTTTGTTTGCGGACGATTGCTCTTGAAGTTCTGCCCTCCAAATAGGAATTTTGAATTCTCTAGATCTTTGCAAGGCACAAATATTCTTTAGGAAAGTTCCTAAATCGTTGAGTCGCAAACATACGTGTCTACGGGGAAATGATTTTGTTCTCGAGGCATTGGATAAAACACATAGGCAATGAAATTATTTTCTTTTTTTATTTTCTAGAATAAGTAAATTTCTCATATAGTCTTTCACCAAGTTCTCTGAACTTTGTTTCTAGGTTAAAAATTCATTCATATGGCGAGCTATAAACGTAAAATTTCTACATTGAAGATAGGGTGAATGTTATTCGTAATATACAGAATGGATGCAGTCAACTCTATAATTTCTGCTCGTGGAAAAAAAATTGGATACGACGACAATATTGAGAAAGTTGAGTGTAGAAGATGTTGAAGAAGCATATCTGAAATGGTTCGCCATTCAAAGAAGCCTGAATCTGCTGGTATCACGACATATGCTTCAGATAAAAGAAAATGATTTTGCCAGATACCCCAGAGAGGCAGAAGACAAAGAACAACAAATTTATTGAATGGGCGTAATAATAATTTCAATTAACTCTTGATAATATTTTTTAAAATTTAATTTATTATTTACTTCGCTTCTTAGGTACAGCAATGTTAATCAGTTTTTCCCTTATTAATCATTAAATTTTTACATATTTTTAAGAGTTAACAGATTTTCTTATCAGGTCGAATATAGCGATCCAAATTTCTGTTCACTTGAAGTTCATGGTAGTAGACTTCGGCTTGAAAAGGAGTCTTAAGTCTAAATAGTAAATTTAAGGTAAAAGGTGTGTTGTCGATGCTCTTTCCTTTTTAACTAGTCAAACACATTTTTCGTAGTTTTTATATTTAATGCTTAATCTAAATTAAAGGAACTCACCCATAACAGCTTTCGAGAAGTGTGTTTTTTCCTTTCTTCCGCTTAAAAAAATTTATTTTAAATTAAAAATCTGCGGAGTAAATTGAAATTTGCATTCAAAAATATTTCTTATTATCATATTTACAAAACATTATTTATCAATTTCAGAACTGCGTCACATTTCACGTCATGTAAGAAATAATTCAAAACAGTAGTTTATACAGTTAAATTCTGCGTAAGCATAAATTTACAGCACTTATTTCTTCCCATTCCATTCCAAATGCCCTTATTTATTGCTTGCAACACTGCTAGGAAAAATCATCGGCTAAAAAAGCAGTTACAACAAACAGTTTCAGGTAATTTAATTTTCGATAATGAACATCACTAGTTTTAGAAAAATGTGAAAAAAATTGACGTTTTTGTAAAATAGAATTATCACTTTCCCCACGTATTACAGTTTACGTTGTTGTTCTACCAATGTGTGCAAAAAATTGAACAATAAAGAAACTTTGTTCCTATACAACTATCTTCTGAGAAAGACAAGATAGTTCAACAACCAGTTTTAGGAAAACGCAATTTTTCTTTTGAATAAGGTAATACAGGGTGTTTATAAAGTCCCGGACCCATTTTGATGTTTAATAATTCATAAAATAATAAAGATAGATTAAAATTAATAACATAAATGGTTATATAGACTCAAAAAGTTTCATGACCGTTGTCAATGAACTTCCACGTGCGCCCCCTTCGTCGCACGGAGAATATCAAGTCGAGATTCAATTTCACGCCAGGTACCGGCAAGCATGTCGGCCTCCACAGAGGTTATTGCGGTTGTAATTCTGGCTTTTAGGTCATCCATGTTCGACACTCTCCTCCTGTAAACGTTGTCCTTTACAAATCCCCAAAGGAAAAAGTCCAGCGGCGTTATATCAGGTGATCTGGGTGGCTAGACCTCCTCGCTCAATCCATCTTCCTGTAAAATGATCATTCAAAGAACTACGAACGATGGTACCCCAATGAGGTGGTGCACCCTCTTGTTGCAAAAAGACATGTGGCTGAAGCTCTTCTAGTTGTGGAAATACGAAGTTTTCCAACATGTCTAAGTATACGACTGACGAGACCGTCTTTTCTGTAAAAAAGAAAGGTCCAATGACTCGGTCGTGCATTAGTTCACACCACACATTAACCTTTGGGGAATCCCTTTGTGCCTCACGGTATTTCTGGGGATTTTCAGATCCCCATATGCGCACATTATGGCGATTAACAATGCCAGAAAGATGAAAGGATGCTTCGTCGGAGAACATTATGCGCTTCAAAAATTCAGCATCATCTTCTATCCTCCTTAGCATATCTGTTGAAAAGGCCATCCTCCTAGGCCTATAATAATAGGCAATAGTTGCCAAAAACAAAAGAGAAAGAAAAATGCGATTAATAAGCAGACGATATTTAGAAAAGTACAGATACTTAGACTGGAAAATGAAATTATCTGAAATTAACCACACGCGCAGACGATATTTACAAAAGTAAAGATATTCAAACCTGAAAAGGAAACTATATAAGTTATTCCATCAATAAATACCATAAGTTTATTTATATCTTCATTATTTTATGAATTATTAAACATTAAAATGGGTCCGGGACTTTATAAACACCCTGTATATTTGGCAACATTTATTTTAATGCAAGCGTTTTAGGTCCATGTATGGCAACTACTTTGTTTGAATATTAATCGTATTATGATTTATCTGAAAATGGCCTTAATGTATCTCAAAATTGATTCAAATGATATCTTCCTATTTATCTCATTTTACCCTAGTTATATAATTTTAATAATACATACATATTTTACTTTTTTGCTACTAAACCGATTTTCAGGAATGCGAAATTATTTAATAGATTTTAGGACTGCTTTGCGAAAAATTCTTAGAGAAGTAATTTGTTTACTAAAGTTGTTTTAGAACTCTGGTTTTTGACATGTACATAAATGCACTACGTTCACAAAATTATCAAATTATAGCGCAGCAAATTTATGCTACGTGATGTATATCCAGAAGCGAGTTTTATTTTGCAAGCCTCTGATTTTTATACAGAAAATGAAATATACATGGATACTACCTATCTGATAGCTGTACTATAAATGTGAAGTTTTTCAGTTTTTCTGTAATAAAAGCTACGAACGGAATCTTGGTGATTTACAATCATTTTCTGCAGTATAACAAACAGTACAATTCCGTTAGAGTGGCGTTTCAGTTAAAAATGCATCGCTTTTTTCCACCAATTGTTGAAAAGTATAAAATTATGAAATAATAATAGAGTTCAAAAGACTAAAAAAGTAGTTCCGTAAAATTAAACTTTTTAAAATCTCTTATTTCCTAAAGAAAGTAATTTTTTGTCTTAATTTTTTAATCTTCGATATTCTAGACATAAATAAAAAATAACAAAATAAAACGAAATTCAATCTAAACCCAGGAGGCACAAAATTACAAATAACATTGAATATTGCAGAAAAAATCCAGTTTTTGAATATAACCGACGCCAAATAAATTCTTTCAAATATGACTCTAAATGGTTACAAGCAGTGCTCAGCTAACGTTTATTTCTCCATTTAAAACTGCCCTACAATCTCTCCATAGTTTGGGTATGGCATCCATTTTCGGGGTCTACAAAATTATAACTGTCATTCGCAGTAAAGTGTTCATACTCAGCATTTTTTAATTCTTCCTTCTTATACCCTTTCCAGGAATCCGAAAATACAATGCTGCCGTCCGTGATATTTTCCTGAATAACAGTCATCAATGTTGTAGCACAACGATCGGGAAGGGCGACCGGAAAACATTCTTTGCTTCCCCGCATAAACCTCCGAATACCCATTGTCCCTGATGAACATGTCTAACTATTTTTCCCTTTTGTGAAAAGACTTGAAACTAGCTATTCCAATCTACTGTCGCATTAAGGCTGATTTCTAACTGAATTAGCAAAATTCAGTCGAAGTCAATTCAAGCCTTTTTTATTTCACACCAAGAACGTTCGTAAAAACGGCATATATAGGAGTTTTGTTCTAGTTAAAAGTTAAAAGTTAACTTCATCAGATGATTTTGAGAACAAAGTCAAATGCTATGAAGTATTCCTTTATCCTGAAAGAATATTATGATAGCCTCTTCATCATTAGGTAATTACTAAATTATGTAATCCATCGTACTAAAAAAATGGCAAAATGTGGCAAAAAAACGGGTGATCATGTTTCAAACATTAAATTCTAGAGCCACAATATTTGGCGTGCTGTTGTAGCATTGTTTTCTTCTCATTTTTCCTTCATTTTTAACTGCCGCCTCTCTAACGGAATAGTACCTAACAAACATACCATCTAGGCATCATCCACATCCCCATACAAGTAAAACAGATGCAAAAATCAAATTGGTTCAAGAAAACCCTCAGAGGGAAACATCTTCAGATAAAACTGATAATTCGTCTGCCCGTATGTTAGTACTTAGAAAGGTGTGAGCTACTGTTTCATGTTATTGCAGAATTCATCCTGGAATGAACCCCATCTATCATTATAAATAGGCCAAAGGCGATCCCAGATTGATCTCAATTAAATTGTAAATCTCTGGTGCGCAAAGAAACTCCCTCACACATACTAGGAAATAGTTCTGGAAACGTTATTCGAGGGCACAAGCCCTGAATTTGAATAGGCCAATCAAATCATCATTTGTCATGCCAGTCACAGGAGGACACACCTCCCCTTTGCTCTTCACCTAAAAAGCAAACGAAATATATAATGCATGTGAACGATCTACAGAATAGTTGGCATATGAAGGAATAATTACTAAGCACAGGGTGGAAGGTTTTCCTAAAATATTACGCGCTTAAATTGGTACTCATAAAGTATTTTACATTAGAAGGTCACATCCTCCTTTATCAAAAGCTAGAAACAACCCTTGCATTAAGCTGTGCAACAAAGAGAAAAGACACCAACATGTTGTGCCTCGAATTGTAAATTAGTCAATTTACATACTTGCGTTGTATTTCAGGATTATGACATTTATACATTGGCGGGATCAAATAATCCATCATCGCTGCCATTCACATCATTCTGCTGTTAAGATATTTGAGTTTACGTATTCATAAAAAGCTGTGAAATATTGTCTGAGACTAATTTATTGTTGGCATATAGCAATGAGACTTGATAAATGGCATAATTAAATTGATTCGCTGAATGAGATTTAGAAACTTCTTTAATAGGCTGGCTTTCATTATTCTAATGATGTGACAGTTTATGGAATTTTGAACACAGAGGATTATTTATGAAAACTGCACAGCAGTGCACTGCGAACAAAGGAAAGCAGAGATAACAACCAACATCTTAGTTTTTACAATTGTCTGAGACTAATTTATTGTTGTTCTATAACATTGCTACTATCATGAGAGTCAGGTTAATTGATTTTACAAAGAGTTGTAAATAGTGTGTGTATTTATAATTAACTTACAATAATTTTTTTTGCTAATTTGAATTTGAATAACACAACATAGAAAACCAATATTGTGCCGATGCATATAATGTGTGTTAGTTATGCCTTCGTGATCGAGATCTTAGCCCGTACCGGTTTTTCGGCCCAATAAGAAATATGATGACAAAACGCTGTATCCATGACGGCCTTTGAAAATAATGCAGGAAAACAAGCGAACAGTTTTCCGATTTAAGAGCTAATGAAGGTGTGAAATCAAAAGATAATCTTTACAATATCAAGTTAAATATTAATGACGCTTTTTTATTGATTTATTATCTTTGTACTATTATATCCTGTCCGAGTTATTAAGGACGCATTCGTATTTTCTTGTCACCCTGATATCATTACACTTTGCCTGACTGCCAGAAGATAATTTTTCCCTCTGTCCGGAATCTATGGATGTTACACTAGCCCTGCGATGCATCTACACTGAGCGTGGTAGTGACTTTAAATAATGCTGGACTTGAAAAAAAATATTTGCCCTTATTTTATTAGCAAAAATAATATGATTATCTTTTTTTATTGTATCATAATGCCACACTGAATGTTAAAAGTTTTAACTCGCCCATTTGAAAATAAGTTTAGTGGAGCGTTTGTTACGAACTTTCGGAGGCTGAAAGAGCATAGTTATGCAAAAACACTATAAACCTAAAATAAGTAAATGACTGCGTAGTTTTACTTTAATTTTTTAATAGTTACTTTTATTTTGTAAGAAACCTTTTCTATACATTTTAGTTTCCCACCTACGTTTCCTACCAGAATCAGTTTTCAGGATTACCATTTATGCAAATAAGGTAGAAAAGAGTATTTAAGCTGGAGTCTGGGTCATTTCAATATTACATCGCGTTATGCCTTTCGATCACGTCTTTGCTATTAGTATAAGCTTGCTATTCTACAGCCGTACATAATACGTGCCTGCTATTGTACGCCGGTGATCCTTCAATAAGCGCCAACTTCGCGAGTTGATTCTGTGCGACTTCCGCTGGTTACTTTTATTTGGCATTAGTTTAGTTTTATATTATCTATTTTGAGTTAAAGTCCAAGTGGAGGCTAAACCCGAGAGGGAGGATCTGTTAATTCATTTTGAGCCAGAATGAAAGGGTAATTTAACCCTTCTGTAAACTTGTTACTTACTCTACAAGAACTCACGCTACAAGTATAATCGCTACACATTTCTTCAGCATTCTAGCTTGCAAAGAACTCTAGCTTAGCTAGTATATTACAACTCTTTGCTATTCAGTTGCAAGCAGTTCTACTTTAGATACATATTTACATTATGCATTTACTATTAATTCAGACTAAAACTTTTAATATAGAGCAGACAGCAACAGAGAAGACTTTTCTTAACTTTCATCTATAGTAAGGTACACTGCGCGCACACACAGGCACATGCACACAAACACACACACTCAAAAAAAAAAGGACAGTTCTATATATTCCGTTCTACTAGGCCGATTGACGAACTCAAATTATGCCTAGATTTCAAATTTTGTAGTTTTTGGTGAGAAATTTATGGATAAATTTAAAAATTTATCTTGGCGTATTTTTTTCAGTTTGAGTCTAGACTAAGTCACTTGGCGAACTTCTTAATTTATAGCAATCTATTTTCTTTTCCTTTTCTTCATTGTCCACGAGCGGGAAAAAAAGTCATCATTCATACTTTCAAATAATTTTAACGAAGTGCTTAAACCACATTTTCGTTATTATGGCTTACAATGAATAAGCCAAATTTGAAAACGTGCCAAAATGTAAATTCATGTATATCTTAGGAAATTTTGAACGAATAACTAATTTTTTGCAGGTATGCTTAGAAATACATGTACTTTAAGATAGTGGCAAATCTTTTATAGATTAAATTTCAAATTGTTTTTCGAAAAATTTACAAAAATTACTTAAAAATAGAAATTTTAAAAATAAATTATAAAAATGGACGAATTTTATTTGGAATGAAACTAAATTTCAAAATTTCAAAGGAAGAATAAGTTTAATGAAAAAAGAGATATCAATAAATACACATCAGATTCAACTAATATTGCGGAGCTAAAATTTTCAGAGCTAATTTTTTAAAAACTACTCGTGCGATTTTTACAAAACTTGACAATTTGGCATAATTTGTGTCGTAGAATCGAAATATGGAAACTAATTGGCATGCCATTTAAAAAAAAGTCCGATTTTGTGTCAAAATACCTATATTAGAACAGTTCTATATATAAATCTAATACATATCCAAAGTCGCACCGCGCTTTCGAGACATGAGAAACACAAGTTCGTCAATCGACCCTGTTGAACAGGAGATATCGAACTGTCCTTTTTTTTGGTTGTTTGTTTTCTTTTTTTATGCGCAGTGTACATTCAAATCCAAATAAATAAATTATCCCAGACTTCCGTGGATCGCTTCTTTGAGCTCTGACTTGATTCAACTAACTTATCAGGTTATGGATTTTCATTATGTGCATAATATGAGTTAATGCCCGTGCATGAAATATTAACAACATATTAAAAGCGTAATCAGAAAGAATTAGCGTACTGACAGACTCCAAGCCTAACACTTTTTTAGTGATAAGTTTTGCAATAAGTCTTTATTCTTCATGAATCCTCTTTAATCCTCTAAAATTCAGATCACTAGAACGTCTTAATTTTAAGCCTCTATCAATAGATCAAAGAATAGAGGCTCTTCAGAAAGAAGAACCAGTTAATCTTTAAAAGTGTCCGAACAGCAAGGTTTATAATGTTTAACGACTGCGCAATTTGTGGCAAAATTTTCCACGTGTATTACTTTTATCGCCGGGGAAGAGCATGACATTTTTAATGTGCATGTCGTCCATCATTTTGATGCACAAAGCGAATCTGAAAAGTGTCCGGTGTGTTTCCAACAAGAATGATGGATTGGTGTGACCTCCGGGTACAGATTTTGACGCACACATGTTTTGAAGCCGCTTTTTTCTGTTTTATATTTTCTTGATCATATCCCCGTAAATAAGTATATCGTCAGTAATAATAGGTAATTAATTTATGAGAAAAAAATTAGGCTCTTTTTTGTACAAAATAAATTTTTAATTTATCTTTTTGTATGCTACAAACTGATTGAAAGATATATTTATCATAGCTGTTAATTACTTTCATATTTTGAGTGCTTATGAAATTAATAATCTATATATATAAAGAAGAAAGTCTGTGTGTTTGGTTATCCTCTAATAACTCAGTCACTACTATAGCTATCGTCACCAAACTTTCTACAATTCTTTTCTGGGTTTTGGAAAAAGCCGACGTCCACATTTTTTTTCAAAAAGTAGCTAAAATTAGAGATATTAATTAAAAACTCGGAAAAAGATAATTTTCGGTCTCATTTTTCCGAGTGGCAACAGTCTCGGAAGCTGGAGATGAAAATCTGCTTTATTTCCAAAGTTGTTGCCACTGCTCGCTTTCAAATCATACAGTTTGTTAATAAAAAAATTCCCATGTTTTACGACGAAATAAAAATAGCATTCCAAACAATACATTATTCCCGATTCCAAAAATTCGTGAGAAGCCATATCCGCTATTCCCATCTTCGTACGACCTTAATCAGCCAAAATATTAATTAAAAACTCCGAAAGCGCTTATTTTCGCACTCACTTTTCCGAGTGGCAACAGTCTCGCACGTTGGAGATAAAAATGCTTTGCTTCGAAAAGTGTTGCTATTACTCGCTTTCAAATCGTAGAGTTTGTTAAACAAAAATTTGTCAGTTTTACAAAATCTATACATATAAAGAAGAATTTATGTTTGTTTGTTCGTTCGTGTTATTAATTTCTGATCAATTATGATAAATTTTTTGCCACATTTAATTGATTAAAATTGAATATAGGGGGAATATTGGATGGAACTTAAGCTTTTACGACCATTTGATTAGAAAGAGGAAAATCTTTAAAAACTGGCTGCCATTGTTTCTGATATAATGAGAGAGAATTAGCTTATTTTTCTATCGAATATAGGTGAAATATTGGATGGAACTTGAACGTTTAGACCAATTGATTAGGAAGACGAAAATCATTAAAAACTGCGTGCCATTGATGCTGATATAATGACAAAGAATTAGCTTATTTTTCTATCGAAATTTTTTATGTGGGTTCCGTATCGAATTAGACTGAAAAATGTATGACTATGAATCATAATTTTTGGATCGTTATTAGAGAAGGATTACAGCGGTATCGTTCTCTTTGTTGTTAGATGCCTTACTCTCAATCTAACTTAACTGGAAGCCTAACTTAATTTAATAATTAAATTCGAATGACCAAGAAATCTTCCCAAAACTGACTTGGGAAACAAATTTTCATAAGCAGACAAAGATTCTGTAAGGTGCTTTTCAAATTTCATTTGTTCCATCGTAAGGTGCATTCCGACATATCAAATGGAAATCAAATTTTTATTGTGATAAATGTTATGAAGCTGTGGATATTCATTTAATTTAGCTAATAATTAATATTTATTTTAAAGCAACTTTCCTTTCATTCTCATTTTCACCCATGCTTTCTTGCCAGAATCTTAATAAGTATTCAAATGAAGTAGTAAGAAGAAGTGTTTAAGAGAAGGTTTTGGAAGGTGATTTTAGAGCATGTTATGCTTGCTTGGAGGCCGCGTTGCTGTGTGGAATTACTAATGATTAGATTTCTGTGGCGTTGAGCGCTTCTAGCCATTAGGCTTGTTTAGACCGACTTCTACCAGTCAGAGCCTTCCTACGCGTCGAATTATGCTGTGAGCCATTAGGCTAAACTTATTACATTTTGTTTCAAATTCATCGTTACCTGTTTTGAGTTAAGCTAGAATTGTTGGCTTTGTGTCCTCCCAAGTGGGGAGATATGTGAAATTATATTGAGTGAATAAAGGAATTTTTCCAAACTTTTTGTTGGGATTAAGACCTGAGGATAATTCCTCGCACAGTCTTCTAGGTCTCGTTAGTTTATACTGCCCAAGAAAACGAGACTATAAATCTACCCCATTATTTCTGCTAGTTATTCAGAATTTATTAAAAATCTATAAATTAACTTCAAGTGCAACCAAAATGTGCATTTTAGTTAAAATTGGGATAGTTAACTGCTTATATTTCCCATACAGTTCTTTAGAGCAGAGGTTTCCCCATGCGATACGCCTGTTCCTTGGGATGGATTAATCAAGGGTTCCCGAAAACATTATCAGCAATAACGGAAAGCAACAGAAAATTATCATTAATGCTGTTTGAAAAATGAAAAATATATAGAAAATTAAAATTTGTAATTGAATAAATGAAAAGTAATTTTCTTCATTGTTCTTAAAATTGCTTTCGACTTATTGATCCCTAACGGCCATCATTAAAAAAAGGTATATTAATTTTATTTCTATTTCAACTAGAGCAAAACATGAAACTAGGACTGAGAGGATATTGCAAATACGTTTTTGCCATTTACAAACACTGGACTTGTGGAAATAACGTTCTCAAATTACACGTATAGTTAATACAATTACCATAATAAACAGATTGCTTGTCCTGATTTAAGACATCATCTTTTCGAATCTGCTCCTAATTTCAAAACGTAGTGGGCTTAGAACACAGCGGGCTCAGCGTAGCGGACATAAAATGCACCTTCGACATTCTCTTATTAAGGCTATTTTTAACGATTCTTTATTGACTTTTAATTATAAAATATGATATGTGTTATTCACTATGTTCTGATGAATGACGGCTATTAGCGTTTTTCTTTACAGACCGATCCTTAAGTTTCATGTGAACGAAGTTGTAGTTATGCTATTTTACTACGATCGATGCTATTTCAGGAATGTTTAGGATTTTTAGTTTAGATATGAACTTCATTAATAGTTAATAAGTTAAACAACTCACTCATTTTCTCATCTTCTCTTCCTTAAAGCTGATGGAAAAATATTTCAGTGCATTTTTGTTGTGACTTATCTCACTTGGCTAACAGTAAAATCAGAACAAGCCCACGAAAGTTATCGTAGCAAGGAGTGCAAGATTGCGGCAAGAGTCTTGAGCATCTTACAGGAGACAGTACGGCTTGGCTCAGTTCCGCCCGCCCCCCAAATTTTGTCGGAAGGGACGGATCCGAGAGTTTCCCACCCTTCTTCCTCTACCGTCATCCTCTCGAGAGGACTTCCGGCTCTCTATGTACTTAGAGTGCCCACATGCCACAAAGACACTATACATTTACAAAAGCATGCATCTATTCTCCAAGATTCGAACTCTGGCCCTCCGGTACGGCAGTCAACGTCGCTAACCACTACACCAGTTGGGCGGCATTTCAATACATAAATAGTGTTATGTTTGGATTTTAAAATATGTGTCATCACTTTATTTTGACATAAATGATATAATGTAATATTATAAATTAGTATTAATCAGTATTTGTTTGATTATAGTAACCTATAACGTATTCTCCAGCCTTCTTAGCATGCCTTCGTGGTGTAATGGCCAGCACACTCGGCGCGTATTCGAGAGGTCCGTGGCTCGAGTCCCGGCGAGGGCATTGTTCATTTTTCATGTCTCCTGCTTTGAAATAACCCAATGACTCTACAAACTTAATTCATTATAGTGTATAAGTTATGGGGTATTAAAATCATACAGTAGTAAGTTATCCTGCGGGGATACAGAAGGTGCGACGGGATCATAAGCTCTGAGGGAACAGTGAGGGAAACACTGTTAATTAAAAAGTACGGCGAAAGAAAAAAGGCTGGAAATTGCTGCTTTAGATTTTACTTTTTTTCCTGCAAACAAATATTGCTTTTTTTTCTACAGTCGATGTGTCGGTTATTTGAAAAAATATCCATTCTTTCCAAAAAATGCAACTTAGTTTTATACAGAGAACCTATATCTTCTAATGAATAATGTTGTTAGCGGAACTTTAATGCGCAATCTATAGCTAAAGTTAGTTACTAGTTAGTGTCCTGTTACTAAACAAACTTTAAATCAGAATATGTGAATACACTGGTAATTATGCGAATACAACTGCAGGCTGTAAGTGAGTAAACTCAGTTTATCAATTTAGAACACTGAGAATAGTTAAGCTTCTCCCCAGAACAGTAGAGCGTTCTTGCAATTATAAATGGCTAAAATTGTATTGTAATTTCTGAACTGTCTCTACAAATTTTAATGTACACTTTGTAAGGCATTGACCTCAAACTGACTAGCCACATCGAACCCCGAAGCAATTTTATGCGGCCTGCGAATATATATGAGTGACATATTTGTTGCAAAAATTTCAAGATTTTAGGTATTTGAATTCCGAAATGACATTATTTTGATTGAATTAAAAACGAATATGAATAACGCAGAAAAAATCTGCAAGTGAGCTAATTAATTCACAATCTGATACAGACATTGTTAAAAGATTTGAAGTACAGATTTAGTTAACTTTTATTCGTACTTGTCGTAGACTAATACACTCAGTTATAAATTTTTGCACTAAAAATAATGGGAATGCATTTATACGCGAACAGGTTTTTTTTCACATTTGAAAATCATTAAGAACATAATCCGACTGACAGATAAGTATCTACAACCCGCGCTGAAGTTAATTTCTAGTAAATTCACTTCAAGGCACAAACTTAATTAGAATCGAAACGTCATCATTCACCAAGCTGTAGTAAGAAATAAAAAATATGTATGTTTAAATTTACATGCAAACGTTACGTATTTTTATATATGAGTCGACGAAAATTTAATAAATAAGAGAAATAGATTGGGTTATCATTCTTTACTCTCACATTTTCTATGAAAACTTAAAAAGTTTCTTAATTTCTTTATTTTTAGTTTAACACTTTCATCGCCAGGAACGAGATAACTCGTCTTCCAAGAATATTCACTGTGCGCGAGGAACGAGGTAACTCGTCCTCTACTCAAGGTTCTCCTATATTATTGCTGCGTGTCCCGCGACTTAGCAGACCCTAATATTTTGTCTATACATTTCTACAAGTTGGCGCCAGGAGCATAATTTGTAGTGCTTTAACTTTTATGACGTTTTCTCGTAAATTCTCCTTCTCTTTCACTTCTCGTAAGTTCTATATCGTTTTTTCTTCATTTTTACTACTTTTCTCGTCCTCTTTCATAAATCCTCCGATATGTCGCGCATGGAAGGACAACATTACTTGGACATATTAACAGCAACCTCAAGTAAGGCTACGCCAACACGGAAGTGTGTCATATATATATTCACACTAAATTCGCCGAGACTCGTCATCTGTGCAACACATGCATATCAAAGCCAGCCTTATATGTAGTACTTCGTTTTAAAAATGTCATAGGTCAGGGATTCTAGTAATTTATGCAATATTTAGGATTTTTATTTTTTATTTTATTATTATTGTTATTATTATTATTATGTCTGTAAACACAAGTAAATCATTATAGTGAGAACTGCTATTGATTGCAATTGATTATATTTTTCAAAGTTAAATAAGGAAGTTTTCAAGTAATTTGCGTTTTGTTTCAATTTTAGCCCTGCGAAGAACGATGCAGACTCTTGGCGCAGAGGGTGGGATAAAAGCGTGCACCATTGCCGCAATGAAAGTGTTAAGTAAATTATTTAATGATTAATTAAATGTGTTAGAATTATTTGAAATGAATATAGGTCTAAAAATTTAATATTTAGTTTTCAGTACGTTTGAATTACAATGTGTAAACGACCAAAATGTTTCGCAGGTAATAATAAATTAATTTCAGATCAAAAGTAATTATAAATTTGAATTTTTTTGCGATGTTATTATTATAATGATTTTTTAAGTATGTTTTGGTAAAAGTTTAAAAAGCGAAATTTAAATTTAATTTAAAATACTTTTTATTTTTTTAATAAAAAACTTCATTTTGTTAAAAAAAAGGCTTGTCAGCTGTTTCTTATCATGCATTAGACCTGCGCTCTTATTTAAATTCATGAGTTCCAGTCTCTTTTCACGCTTTAGGTCTATGAAGTAAATCTAAACGGACTCTAATCATGCTCTAACCGCACTACACCTCTAACCGGACACGAAACATTGCTAACCGGATATGCTTTGAATTATGTCACGAAAACACTCGGTAAGGAAGTAGAAAATAATTACAAAAAGTATTCATAATTACAACTGAGGTCTCGAACTCAAAATGCAATCTACAGGTCCAAAATTTGAATCTCGGCTAAGCCGTTGTTGATTTTTCGTGTTTCCCAGCTTTAAATAAATAAATAAGTAAATTTTACAAAAGGCGTTTTTTAAAAAAGGGGTAAAAAAAAAAAAAAAAAAAAAAAACTGGGGACGACAAGATAACTTGTCACTGCCAAGATTTGCTGATTGGCTGTCCTCCTTCCCAGTGGTCCTTTAAGTGAGAAGCTGTAAGGTATTTTCTCCTTTCTTACTGCATACCTTGGAGGTGTAATTGGAAGCAGGTTCGTCTAGCAGTCGGAAAATCTAGAGTTCGAATCTCGGCGAGGGTATTGCTCGTTTTTTGTATTTACTATTATGTGAAAACCGAATTACTGCAATGTCTCTGTTTTAATATATTTCTGCTCATTATTATATGAATTCAGTTATATACAAAAGCCAGCTGTATCTGACGTTTTTTTGTCGTAGCATACTAAAGTTATAAATAGTTATAAGTTATAAATGAGAAAAACATGCGAGAGACAGCTTAAATCTAATTATAGATAACTGAAATTAAGTTTAGTACAATTGTGGACCCGCTAGATATTAATGTTTTATTCATTAATATGATGTTTCACGTCATAACATTAAAGAGTGCGAAAGACTGGCACTCATGAATTTAAATAAGAAGCTTTCATAAATTATAAGGTAGATAATCATAAAAATGGCTATAATCTTTTATGCAGTCTCTTAAGAATTAGTTAATCAAATTACTTGTTGCAACAGAGCTTGTTTTTAAGTCTTTCCTAACTGCTAGGGTTGATTAGAAATATACTTTAGGCTAAACATCGAGACACGCTTTAATTCTCACGTTCCATATTGCATTTCGGAGTAACACCCTTTTCAATAACCACTTGATTTCCTTAATTTAATAGAAGCCAGACCCATCTAAATTCATAAATCTCCGAAACGAGGAACACAGACCTGGATTTAGAAGCCGCTTGTTATATTTTGAAAATCTTTTCCGCATAATAGGCATCACCGCTTCAAGGAGTTTCCGTTTTTCAACCCTGCCCTTCTCGTTGCCTTCGCGTTTTTCATTTTTTCGCTTTACGTTCCTTTGAATAGCTAAAGGTCAAAGTTGCAATCACTGCCGGCACGTTTAAAGATAGACTTTCTTGTTGCTGTTGCGGTTAAGTAATATGTGCTTACACTCCTTTTTTGGCCCATAGGTCCGGTTCCAGAGTGTCTGTATTTCTATTGTAAGGCGGTTGTCGTACGAAACTTGAATGCGCATTTTAAACCCCCTCCCTGATACTGAGATGAGTTAACTTTGCTTCCTCGTCACCGCCCGATTTACTTAACCTATGCAAAAACAAAAAACACAGGAGAATATCCCCAAATAAATTCCCTACCCTTGAAAAATGCAGCAGAACTTCCTTTATCCGAAGTAATCAAAGAGTAAGTAATTCGGATAACAAATGTCCATTAATTTACAATGATGTTTTTCACAAAAGCCATAGTGGAATATATTTTCTGTTTGCGAGAAGAAAAAGTATAATTAATTTAATTACACTTATTTTAATGTGTTTCCTCCCTCCTTTCCTCATACCTTCGTAATGTAATAGGTTTGCTCGAAGAGTATTCGAGAGGTCCAGGGTTCGAGTCCCTTTGAAGGCGATGCACATTTTTCACATCTCCAGTTTAAAAAAAAACCAAATGACTCTACAAGTGGCGACCGAAAAGGTGGTGGATTGTGATTGGTCAGCGATTGGTGCTCCTAATCCCTCTCGGCCTTCGAAAGGGGGAATTTTTAAGCTATTTTCTCCCTCCTTTCCGCATGCCTTTGGAGTGTAATTGGAAGCGCACTCGAAGCGTATTCGAGATGTCCAGGGTTCGAGTCTCAGCGATGGCAGTGAAACTTTTTTACATCTCCTGCTTCAAAAAAACCTAATGCCTCTACAGAGTAAGATCTAATTTTTTTAAATCTATCTACATTTATCAATAAATTGTACAGGGTTATTCTCATCCCCTTCGTTATCATTACAATATTTACATTCCTATTTTTCTTCTAATAAAGTAATATCTGCTTAGACTGAAAAGTGAAGCAATGATCATAGGCTTTTGGTTTCCAAGTTTAGCCAAAAGATAGTCTAAGTCTCAGCAGTCTTGCATCTTCAAAGAATTGAATTATTGTAAAGTTTTCGTTAATTAAATTTATTACTTACTTAGTGAATTTTCGTTACCTGACTTTGTTCTATCACTATTGTGAGTTAGAAAACCTGAAAACGAATACCAAAGCAACATAATGGAATCATTAAGCGAAACGTTTTTGTAAAACTATACTTCAAACTGTTACTGACGTAATCCTGTAATCACTCTGGATGGTTTAGTACATAAAATTTTATTTATCATACGCCTTTCGTCCAAAATATGGAATTAAAACTTCTTGCACTGTTTGACGTTGAACGTTTGGTGCTTGCGATGTAATATAAGAACGGATCTTATGAAAATTATTATTACAAAATGTTAATACATAAATCTCTAGAAAAGAGTTTTAATAAAGATATCTACAGAAAAATAAATTATCCAAAAAATATAGAGAGAGAAAGATAATTTTTTTCTATAGAAAAAGATCTCAGAGAAACTAATATTATAAATCATTAACTGCTACAAAATCTGAATTGAAAATCTGAAGGATATTTTTAAATTCACAAAATTTATGCATTTTATGTAGTTATAACTTTCTAATAAACTAAGTTTTCACAATAATTGTACTTTCAGTTCTGAAGGAACCTGTTACAATATTGCTACATTCGAAGCATTTTGAATACTTCATATATAATGTACAAAAGCATTTTTTTAAATTCCGGTTTTTAGAGTGGTATACTTAAAATATCAGATAAATTTAAAATCCGATAACTGAGTGTTTTGTTTGGTGCTTTTGGTAAAAAAAAAAATAAATAAAATACTTTACTTGTTTTAAAATTGTGCAAAAAATATTTTATTGCAGAATAATATAAAAAATGAATTAAGGTATTAAAATTTTAACCATATCTTAAAATAATGAAAACTTTGAATTAAACGACATGGAAAACCCACTGCAGATTAAGAATATTTAAATTAAGTCTTTTCTAAGGGTTCAGCCATGTATGGTACCTCCAAAATTTTGCAAATTAAAGAAATGTGTTTATTTTATTCATTTATTATTCTCTTATATTAAGAAACAATCGCCAAAAGAGTATGGAATAAAATTGGGGAAAATCTAGTGTTACGTTTTATGGGTTCGTGGATTTGAGAGTATCCGATGAAAACACGATGCAGAACAATAAAAAGCACAATTTATTTACAAGAATCACTATTTACAGCACAGTTCCAAAATTACCTTTAAAAGCGTCGAAAATCTACAATAAATACGCTGAAACAATCAGCAACACAGCTTAAGGCTGTAACTGTAAAGGTAGCTTCACGGCTACACTAAAGTTATAATAAACCGTGGAACAATCACCAATACCCTGTCAAGTTATACTGTAAAGGTAGCTTCATGGCAAAGCACTATCTCGATCGCTTTCCGTTCACAAAACTCTCGCGTAGCTTAGCACTCACAGTAAGCAGCTATTCTCACAATGCCGGCTCTCAGAAACGCAAGGGTTTATATAGCTTTTCCTTAGGTTCCACACGTTTCGAGAAATTTCTCGACAGGAAGTTATTCTAGAAGCTTCCTGATTGGACCATGGGATATCGCCCTCGCCAATCTGGCAACCCTGCCATACACTATTTTATGGCAACCCTAGTGCTATGCTGGAAAGCTTACATACAGGCGCAACCACCGAATTTTTCGCAACACTAGTAACAGCCTTCGTTACTACTGCCTTTAGTATTAACCATAAGTATCAAAACGCTTATGCAAAGCAGGCAAATGTTTTATTATGCAATGTTTCATGGCAAAGTTTAATTTTAATATTTGTGTTAGCCGTGTAAGTTGCATATGATATTGTACAGTACAGTTATAAGGTATTTCTCCCACCTTCTGTGCATGCCCTCGTGGTGTATTGGTCAGCACACTCGGCGTGTATTCGAGAGGTCCGTGGTTCGAATCTTGGAGAGGGATTACTCATGTTTGATCTCTCCTAGTTTCAAAAAAGTACCAAATGTCTCTATATAATTCAATATATTTTTATTGATTACCTCCTCTTGAGAATTAGCTTAAAACTTTGCAATCTTGATTTTTCATATCTATGACAAAGTGAGAAAGGCACAAAAAGTCTATTTCATTACCAGTAATTTTACGTAGTGGATGTAAGTAATGGAAATCATGGCTACTGGGATACTACTATATAAGAAGCTTGAATCAATCTCATTATTTAAGGGTGAAAACATTTTAAAAAATCCATGCTTGAATATAATTCATTATTGAAATCCAACACGATATAAAGATTATCAAATAAGCATATATATACATTATATATAT
>KK114373.1:931523-956514 GCA_000611955.2 Stegodyphus mimosarum | reverse complement strand
ATATATATATATACTTTAAACATCAGCTGTGGTTTAATCTTCCTTTTTTTATCCCATTATTCTCTAAGATCTAAATCATCCACGTATAAGGTCTACAGAATTTTAGTTCTCAAAGATGTTGATTTTTAATTATTTTAACTTAGCTTTTAAAATTTAAAATGTTATAATTCTCAGAAGTTATGAGAAAGGTTAATTGAAATCGGAGTCTAGTTTTTCTCTTCTTTTTTTCATTAATTAGGACAAAGGGTTGAAAAAATATTGAATAAACTAAGCAATTTTCATACATATCAATGCAAAAGAGTATTAAAATAAACGTGCTGCATAAAATGGAATTATTTCGATGATAATGGCTTCGTAACATTTAAAACACTCAGTTCATAATTATAAAGCAGAAAAAAACAAGAATATAGAACTCCGTTCTTTGCTTTCTTTGAACCAAAGAATAAAATAGCGATTGCACTTGTATAGTGCAATAACTACATTGTCTGTGAGGGCAATTATAATTTAACTGAATTTTTTGAAAAAGGTTGTAGAAGTTTATATCACTTAGCATAAATTATTGTGCTTTTATGCATAATATTTCTTTAAAGATAATTACAATAGCTAAGAGGAACAATGATTTTGTCAGAATTCTCTTAACTATTGACAATCTCAAATGCGAATTAATTACTATCATACATGCTGTGTAAAATAAAATAACCCACAGCGTAACTTCGATTTTACGTCAGTTACGGTAGTACAACATGTACTGATGTAATTTGTAATACATTTAATTCATGTGATTTTGAATAATAATTTTATAATAATTTCCAGTGTATATTAAAGGTATTTCTAACAGTATATAATACGTACTACGCTAAGCAATAATCGTCTGCATTCCACTTCACAAGAAAATTTTAAACTATTAGCTATTTCTTTTATATTTTCTTCATTGTTTACTAATTTTAGGCTGTAATAACTTCATTAATTATTTTAAGAGTTTAAAAAATATTTCAAGAAAGCAGAGATTTAGTTTCAAATAACCATTTCGCGCTCTCTCTCTCTTTATATATATATATCGAAGCTTGGAAGCTAAACTATAAAAGTTCCAGTTCCTCCTGTAAAACACATGTGTGAGCAAAGAAAATGAAAAGGTAAACGTATAAAGTATTTATCTGCCAAGCAGAGTGGATTGTCATAAATAAAACATGCTTCTTGATCAATAACTGACAGTGTCATCGTTACGAAAATCCCTTTATCCATGAGATTTCCCTGCAGTGCTGGAGAATTTTCCTCTTCGCAATCCCTATTCCATTTCCCCTGCAGACCTGTTGCCCTCTAACAAGCAAGTAAGTGTTCGACTCATGTAGGTAGGGTCAAAATCTTTCGCTCTCAAATCGTGTTTGGCCCGTTAACCCTTTCTATTGTGATCTATCTGCCTTTTTCTTTGGAGACGAATCTGGAACACCTGTGGATATTTACAGCGAATTCCGTTATAATTTTAAATGTAACAACCAAGAGAGTGGTACCAATGAATTCTGCAAACTGCGAACTCTTGTTCTGTGCAATTTTGAAACTAATTGGAGCAGTTGTAGGTTTCTAAAACTCGCGTTTATTCGATTTGAGACCCGTGGCAGAGGTGCTTTCGCGCGGTTGAAAAGGATACCGGCTATGGTGGAGATTCCTGTTTCTTGTTCTTTTTTTTTATTAACATAGATTAATTTGCAGCGTTTTTAAACAACGTTTAATGTTAATTTTCATAGCAAAAATAACTGGCGTGGTGCTAAATCATACGAGGCGTCATCTATGAATAATTCTGTAATCTCATATTCCAAGATAATTGCACTGCTATGATATGGTTCCTGGATAATGCAGTCTAAGAACTTTGATTGAATAGAAGTTGCCGTGGTAATATATAAATATAAAATAAAAATATTTTAGCCACAGTAAATTCTCCATAATAGATACATGTACAAATATTTCAAAGCCCAACACCAAATTATCATTCAGTTTTATAAATATATTTTAATTAATGTATAATTAGTTTTCGGCCGAAAATTCCAGTTAAATATATTAATTAAAAAGTTATCAACAGAAATGATTTGGAGCAACTTTATCGAACCCGTTCAAGAGTTTATATTTCGAATTTTAGCATATTTTTTGTCAATTAAAATTCTGGCAAATGATTCAAAGCTTGGTAATTGTATTACAAATAAAACAGGGATCTTAAAATAAAACCGCGCTGCATTAAATTAAAGCTAGACATTTCCATTTTAATTAAAATTATATTTCGGTTAAATTTCAAATAAATTTAATTTTGTATGTAAAAATTTAAAATAAAAGTCTCAGTGATTTCTAATATTAGAAAACGATGAATCGTTAATAAACATTGACCTTATCTGAAATGTGACACTAATTCCATTCGATATAAAAGCTTCCCTAATCCTAGGTATCCAGTAATAATTTTTGTTCCAGAAAGAAGGTATCATTATTCTATGAAATATATACGAAGCCAGGGAGAAATTCATAAAGAAGGAAGGCTCATTGTTATATGGCAGGCAAATGATTATTCTGTGCGGAAAGTATCGTCTAGTGTTAAGGGAAGTTTTTATTAACTAAGGTAGTTTTGCAAATGTTCATTAAAACTATCAGTTTCAGTTAAATCAGTGGTCTTCAAACTGTCATCCACGGAACCCCAGGGTTCCACAAGTTAAACCACAGAATTCCATGAATCAAAACAAAGATTCGGAAATAAAACTGCAAAGTACTGGCATTAGTTGTCCACTAGTACTCCCGCGTTACTAACGATACATTTGCACACAGATCAGTTTTAAAACTCAATATGCGTTTATCATACATCAAACAGAATGCTGTGCAATGCTTTGCGTAACCAAACAGTTTTTTTAATAGAAAATGATCTGAATTTAGGCGACAGTGTTTAAATTTATACAGTGCAGCACCTTTTTTAATTGAAGGAAATTATAAGAGTATATTTGCTAGAAGAAAAAAATTAAGTGTGCCAGATAAAACATCCGTTCGAGCGCTAGGCTAAATCAAAAGGTGTGCGCCAATGAAGGAAAGGGAATAATTTATCAACATATCAACAGATTTAAAATCTAAATTTAAGCAAGAGCAGCTCCTAAAAGTTTGGTTGTGCATTCACGCGAATTACCTAGAATTTTCTCACATAACTGTAAATATTTTAATGTTTCCTAGAACTAGGCTTTTAAGATATTTCCTCTCTTCTTGCCTTTGTAGTGTAACGGAAGCACACTCGGCGTGTATTCGAGAGGTCTAGTTTCGAGTCTAGGCTAGAGCATTGCACAATTTTCACGTCTCCTCCTTCAAGAAAACCCAATGACTTTACTGTGGCGCCCGAACTAAAAAGATGGCGTACAATAATTCATTACCACCAGGATTTGGCGAATCGATCCCCTAATCCCAAGTCGTCTTTTAAAAGTGTTATTATATAAGGTATTTTCTCCCTCTTTCCAGCATGCCTTCATGTTATAACGGTAGCAGACTCGGCGCGTATTCAAGAGGTCCAGGTTCGAGTCTCGACGAGGGCATTGCATATTTTTCACGTCTCCTGCTTCAAAAAAAAGAAAGAAAGAATAAAAAAAACTAATGACTCTACGAGGTGTTTGAGTGAATCTTTCCCAACGCATTTGGCAATAAAAATAGAAATGAATTAAATGCAGAATATGAAGATGCAACTACAGATTACATCAATAGAGTTAGACTTTAACAGTTTGTGTAAAACAATGCAAGCACACCTCTATCACTAAACATAATGCTAGAGTTGGAAACCCCTGGAGCACGAGTCAAAATCGTTAATGAGTAATTTACATTAATTTTAATATCTTTATATAAAATATCTATAATATATCGACCAACTTTAAATATTATTTTAAAATATATTCTTCTAACGGTGGAATTTGGATCCCCGGAAAAACAGTATAGTTTTAAGGGCTCCACGAGTCGATAGAGTTTGAAAACAACTGAATTAGATTAACATGAATTTAAAATATTACATAAACTAAATATTATGAAAAGTAAAATTAATATTTAAATTGTGAAGAAATGTGTCTCTGCTTCTTTTGAAGCACTCAGCAGTACAATTATAATTTTAAACAAAAAATTATGTAAAATGGAATGCAACACGAACTGGCAATTTATCACTGAAGATGAATGATAAAATAAAGATCTCTTTTAATGACAGCACTGGATAGACTGGTGAATAATGAATTGTTTTGAGGGATTAACGCTGAAAAGAGGAAATATTAACCTACAGACTTTTAACATCAAATTAAACATATGTTTACAATGATATACAGCAGGATACACATTTAAGCACTTCTAAAGTAATAAGTACTTTTAAGAAAATTTGATAATTCGAAAATTTCTAAGAACACATATTCCTTTTGTTACATAAAAATAATAAAATAGTTTGTGCTTTAATTTCTAAAACATTTCTCTCAATTTGAAGTATTTTTACAGATCCTAATTAAATTTCAGTACATGCTATATTTGGACATTTTTAAGCGAAAATATTTCCCTTACACAGTCACCACATAGCTCATGCGCATCAGTCGAGATCTATTGAAATTCTTTGTGGCATCTCCTGCAAACTTCAAGAAATTGGTTCGTTTATATATCCCATTGAGGACAAAGACTGCCTCAGGGTATTTGCCATAGCCCGAGAAATAGATGGCGGTGATTCATAAAATGGAATTATACCTCGGAGATCTTCTACCCAGATTAATTAGCTCGTGAAAATCTTTTCTGGAAATTGCCAAGTGATGAACTAGCTGAAGTGATATGCAGGACGGTAATTTCCAGCGAAAGCCAGTGTTTACATCTTTATATCTTGGAACTGAATATTTAGCTGTTCCTCACAAGCTGCGTCAGAAAGTATTCGAGAGACAGAATGTCATTGTTTGCGACTTCTTTTCAGAATTCTTTGTAAAACATAGAGAAAATTTAATGCAATAAACTGGAAGTAAATTTTGTTAATAAGATTGCTCTGTTGCTTTAATGTGCTTATATATATATTACATTTCTCTGTTTACCAAATGGTGATATTTATGTCATAACAGTTTCGGCTATGGTAAAATATCGCTTGGGTTCACCGAACAAATACTACAGTAGATTCGTCAAAAGCATGTTTATTCTTCGGATTGATTTTTCATATTACTTACACATATTTCGTCGATTTAATTAGATATCGATCACAAAATTTTTACAAATCATTTTAACATCTTATTTCTCCAAAATTTGCTTTTCAATAAACGTTTGGAACATTTAATATTATTTTAAAATAGTATTCTTGCAGATTTCCGCAATTTCTAATTATAAAATTCATTTAATGATTCGTTTGTAAGATAGTTTATAATGATTTTTTGGAATACTGTGGTATGATTAATTAATTATTTAATACCAATTATAATTATTCTTAATCTATTTCTTAGGAGACCGAAATTTATTAATGTCGGTCATTCTGAGAGCTTGTGGGGTTTTACTTATTTAATTCCAAAATTCTGTCTTAGAACCCCACGAACACTAACAAGCGAATAATCGCTTAAGTGTGTGAACAAAACACGTAAGACTTAAGAAGGGTTAACTACCTTTTATTTTTCAAAATAAATACAATTAACTCCTACTTGAAGTATACACAAAGCCTCTACTTGGGCTTGAACTTAAATAACTATTAATTTAAATTAAATTAAGCTTAACTAAAGCTATCTGAAAGGTATAGCCGAAGCTATCAAAAATCTAAGTAGTTGGCCCCCAAATATAAATTTAATCGACCAAGCCAGGCAAGGGCCTAAAGTATAGCCGAGCGTAGTAGCTAAGAGAGAATGTAGCCAAATGGCAAACGCGCCCTAGTCAGGAAAATTAGACTCTCTCTGTAGAAGTCGGTGAAACATCGACTTTATTGCATTAACTGCGTTTCTGAAATGACATTCTGGCAGGGAACTGTAAGTTGAAATTAGACTGAACAGGAAAGAATCGTAACTTTAAAATAACTATTAATAAACTTAGGATAAACCTTACAAGCTTGCTATTATAAAAAATCAAGCAAAATTAATTCATCTAAGTTTATAATGCTCAAAACAGTACATATTTCTTTGATCTTGGTATGATCTAATTCTCGTTTACTTGAAAAATTCTGAGTTGTTATAATATAGTTCTTATCCACTCAAAGTTTATACTGTTGCTATACAGAGTTTATACAGCGTTCACAGCATATCCTATACATGGACAATTATAGTATCCCTACATCCCCAGTGGAGTATGCAATATCAATTCTCTGATCTGATTGGTAATTATCATTAATATGATCAGCAGAGGGTACATACTGAGCCTCAAATATGTAGGACATATACGGATGAGTATAATTCAGACAACAAAGATACTTGGGATCACATTAAGTTCATATCTGGCTTATTATCATATGAAGTTTCTCAAAGATTTATTTAAAAAAAGTCAGTGAAGAAATTATATTCTTTTCCTCGTCTTCCACTTCCCGCCTTGGTTTCTTCACGGTGTGTTCATACGAAACAGCGTATGAAAAAACATGAAAACTTGTGTACAATTTACAGACGCTGTATGACACTGAAGTTTAATTCATCTTAGATAATGTTTAGTTCTCATTGCATGACGATTTTATCGCTGCAAGAGTAAAATTTTGATTGAGCTTCATGAAGAGTAGCTAAGTAAATAAATAGCAGTACCTATACAGAATCTTTTTAAAAAAGTAATTATTACACCTATAAGTTTACTAAGTTAATATCACAATTAAATTTTGTAAAACAATAAAATTAGTAAGTCACCATTAAGCTTTGTAAAACATCTGATTGCTGATTTGTTTGCTCTATTTATAGCAAAGAACACAAATGTCTATCTACCTCTAGGAAGAAGAATGCCTTCCTGGAGGACTTTCTAAGGGAAACTCGCATACACGTTACACATGATGAAAACCACGAAAACAATCATGCAGCCAGCCCGTTCGCCGGGATTTGAACTCTGAACCGAACTACCAGTGCTCAGTAACTTTACCACTCGACCGCTGGTGGGCCTCTGAATGCGCAAAGCATACATTTTAAAAGAAAATAACCGTATTTTGCCTTTAAGAAAAAGTATTAAACAAACAAGGGAGTTTTTAAATAATAGATAACTTGACTTAAACGTCTTAACGAAAGGTATTACTTACTTTATATGACAAAATACGGATAGATGTTTGGAACAATTTACTATGTCTTAAATACCAGAGCAATTAGACGTAATAAATATAATATTTAGGATACTGAAATTTTGTGAGATGGAAAGGTATTTAAAATACAATATAATTAATGTAAAGGGATTAATAAAATTAAGTAAGGGATTATTTTTATTTTCATGATAGAAAATGATAGTGTTTCATGAAAATAAATTAATAATGATAAAGATAAATTAAATTCTACAATTTAATCACGCTGGATTTACAGTTTTCGTTAACTTTCGGGTCTCGAAGCATTTAAAACAGTGGTGCTCATCCTTTCTTGCCCCACGTACTACCTTCACTACTGCTAGATCATTCCTCCCTCCTCCTTTCCCAAACTAGAAACACACACACACACACACATATACACAGTCCAGTCACATTAATGTGACCACCACGTACTTTCCATGTCAGAGTTAAATAACCAATCACAGAAGGCAGGTGGCAGCACAGTGCAGTTGAGCGTATATAAAGGGTGTGTGAGGGCTTCGGAAAACATTTCAATCGTTGGCGTAATGCAGAAACGAAGCGATTTATCCGACTTCCAAAAGGGCATGATCATTGGCTTTCGGGCCAAGGGTGGAAGCATTTCCGAAACGGCTGAGTTTGTGAACTGTTCGCGTGCCGCCGTGGTAAAAGTGTACCGTGCATGGCAAAATGGGACTGTCCAAAATCAGCGACGTGGCAAATGTGGTGCACCACGGGCCATAGATGACAGAGGCGAACGACGGTTGCGGAGATGCGTTCGGGCAGATAGACGGGCTACCGTTGAGCAACTGACCACCAAAATGAACCAAGGGGCTACCAAAAGTGTCTCCCAAAGTACTATTCAGCGAACATTGCTGCGTCTGGGCCTCCGAAGCAGACGCCTGGTTCGTGCACCTATGCTGACTGCTGTTCATCGACGGCGAAGGCTAGAATTTGCACGCCAGTACAGCAGCTGGACGTCCACTGAGTGGCGACAGGTTGCGTTTTCGGATGAATCGCGTTTTATGCTCCATCGGACAGATGGACGTTGGCGTATAAGGCGTGAAACCTCTGAAAGGAACCACCCTGCAACCATTGCCGGAACGGTCCAAGCTGGAGGCGGGAGCATTATGGTCTGGGGAATGTTTTCCTGGCATTCTCTAGGTTCACTGATCATTGTGGAAGGCACAATGGATCAATACAAGTACGCATCTGTCCTTGCGGACCATGTTCACCCCTACATGCGCATTGTTTTTCCTCAGGATGATGGCATCTTCCAGCAGGACAATGCGAGGTGCCATACAGCTGCCAGTGTACGTGCGTGGTTCGAAGAGCACCAGGATGAGTTTACCGTCCTCCCCTGGCCAGCAAACTCACCTGACTTAAACCCAATCGAGCATCTGTGGGACCATCTCGATCGAGTTGTTCGCGCGATGGATCCTCAACCGCGTAATCTAGCGCAGCTGGCCACGGCATTAGAGTCGGCATGGCTCAACATCCCAGAGAACACCTTCAGGGACCTATGTGACTCTCTTCCTGCACGTCTCGCAGCAGTCCGCTCTGCGAAAGGTGGTTATTCTGGCTTTTGACAGATGGTCACATTAATGTGACTGGACTGTGTATATAGAGAGAGAGCTTTATTTAAATTTAGAGAATTTTTAACATATTTTTAGAAATTAAACATAAAAAAATATATGAAATACTGGTAAATACCAAAACTTGAAAAAAAGTACTGTATATATCCAAGAATTTGTTTAACATTTTCTAAAGCAAAAATACGGAAGTCGGCTTATGTACGGATGGTAGGTACTTTTCCGTTATCCGGATACAAGCAATAAATGGCCAAATATGGCAATTTTTATTACTTTAGTTTATATTTCTTAATTTTATTAGTTCAAAAGGACGTTATTCCAGAATGGGCTATCATTCTCAAATGGGATTTTGCATTGAACCACTGTGAAAGTCTGAATAACTTTTCAAATTGTTGCCGCAAGATATAATCTCTCTGTATTATAGTATTTAAAGAAATTAAATAATGATAAATTATAACTATAAACATAAATAATCTGCATGAATATATGTATGTCTCGTGCACTGTGAAAAAACGAAGGTACCTAGAGCCATCAAATTTTGAATAACGTGCGTTTCCACCCGAATATGCGCATCTGGAAGCCCAAATTTAGAATTTGGAATTTGTTTTATTATCTATTTCATATTTTGTAAAACTTTAAAGAATTTTTGATAAACAAACTCAACAGTTTAAAAGCGAATAATGGCAACGCTCTACGGGAAAAAAACCTTTTTATGTCCAACGTTTAATAATAACATAATCTTGCATCCGAACATGGGCACCCGGAAGCCCGAATTTTGGAATTTCGAATTTGTTTGCCTATCTATTTCATATTTTGTAAAACTTTAAGGAACTTTTTATTAACAAACTCAACGATTTCATAGCGAGCAATACCAACACTGTACGAAAAAAAGAAACATTTTTATCTTCAGCGCGCGAGACTATGTATCAGAAATTCTAAAGATATGGTCATTTTAAAATTATTTTGCGATTTTGCTGTTGCTAAAGCATGATATTTAATAAATAAATGTAACATACAAGACGTTAAAAAAGCGCTACTTTTTACGTAATATAAAATCTGAAAACTTTCAGATTTTTTTTATGAAAAAAGTAATTTTAAAGGAAATGAGTAATTCGTCTTATGAAAATGAGTCGCTTTATTTTTGACATTGTTTATATTGCTCGTTTGCTGACGACAAAACGAAAAATCGGATGTTAGCGAAATTTGCGTCCGGGCATGTGCTGCCGTTTTCGATTTTTTCGTTCTCGATAAGTAGACTTTTTTCCTCCACTCTCGAAGTTTTTCGTTTAAGGAAAAATGCCAAGTAACTGTAGAGTTGTTAGAATTTTCAACAGATGCTATTAGCTGTAGTTTGTAAACTGTCGCATAAAAATTCTCTTTCCACTGATTTTCGAGCAAAAAACAAGTAATATAAAAAAAAATTAAAGTCAATTCCTACCTAGGTTAACAAATAAAAATTTTATTTTAGTTAGTTTTTATTAACATCATTAAAATTTTTTTCGCTTCTAATTTATGAAGTTGATGGTGGTCTATAATTTCTCATTCTATCCATCTCTTGTAATACTTCATTATTGTAAGGCACCTTTCCAGTGAGTTTCGAGCAGTACAGCTCTTCAATTAATATTCCATCTAATCATTTCACACCACTCAAGGCGACATATGCTTGACCTGTTGCGAAGAGTTTTCGTAGGAAGTTTGTTTTGGCGCTTATGTTTTCCTTTTTCTAATCGTCGCTTGCAATGCGTTGTATTTTCTTTTCGCATTCTCCGTTTATGCAGCAAGAAACATTTTAAAGGGTTATATTTTAAACATATATTATTATCACGTTAACATAGAAATATGGGGAGAATATTCGCTACATAATGAGACATTACATTCGCTTCATCCAACTCTATAAAACTACAATTGTTTAATTCCGTACACTTTAAAAATCTTTAGAACTCTGTCTTACTGTTGCCACTTATTTTTGTTAAATATTACACTCCTATTTATCATAGTCAGGTACTATTACTTATAAGATGTTATAAAATTAATTTCTACAGCACGTGAGAATTCCTAATAAACAGTCATTATTTGTAAGTCTTATAATACAGGGTGTTTATAAAGTCCCGGACCCATTTTGATGTTTAATAACTCATCTCTACATATAATAAAACAAAGAGTCTCTGTGTGTGTGTCTTTCGTTCGTGTTGCGAGTAAGCTAATAGACCCAGGGCCACGAAATTTGGTACACAGGTGTATCTACACAAGAGCCAGTGCACCTCGAAGCGATTTTTTCGAAATTCGAATTTTTTTTATTTTATGTTTTGTGACAAAATCGCGTCATTTTGAGACATAATAGGCTACAGGAAAGCGAGATTTCCCTCTATACATTTCATTTTTACATCGTCGTGAAGCGTAGACACTTAGCTATTTTACGAACTTAAAATAAATTTCGTATTTCAATAAATCGATTAAATACGAATTTATTTAGGAAGGTAAGCTTAACACCTTTTCGGCGGAATTTTTTTAAAAAAATCTTATTTTAAAAAATGGGCTGTTTATTTTCCTTTGATTTTTGGACACGTTGAACTTTAATCCTTTCGACTCCTTTTAAAAAAGAATTTTGGAAAAATAATAATATTTTGTATTTTTTTAAAAAATTTTTATATGAAGCTTCCGAATAAACTTCTCACATCTCAGATATTTTAAAATGTAGTTTTGGCAACAATTTTCCTTTCTTATTGTTGTCGATAGATTTTTGATGAAATTGCATCATTTTGAATGGTTTCATTCTTTTAAAAATTTCGGTTTGGCAACAATTTTTCATCGTATTTCTTATGTTACTGTTTTTAAGAGACTGAAAAGAAATTAAAAAGTTGTTTCTTTTTGCAACGGTAAATTCTTTAATTACGTTATTAGGACAAAGATTAACATTTGTATCAAGGGATATTCCTTATTTCATTGTAATATTATGTTTTAATTATATATAATTTTAATTATAAAAAAATTTTGCATGATATTTTTTAATCTGTTTATATCATTTGAGTTTTTAAGATTTTGCAAAGGGAAGTTGGTTAATTTATTTATTAGGATAAGTAATATTTGTATTAAGAGATACTGCATATTTCGTTGTCATTTTTTATATATATAATGCATTTTTATTGATTTCATTTTTGATAAAGTTGTTCTGCAGAGTAAATTTCTGCGCGAAATGTTTTGTTTGTTGACTTTCTTTCATGTTATTTCTTGCTTATTTCACTGTTTGTAAGATATTGAAAGGTTTTGCATGATTTTTTTGCATGAGCCAGTGCACTTCAAAGCGAGTTTTTCGAAATTCGAATTAGATTTTTTTTTTAAATTTTATGTTTTCTGACGAAATCGCGTCATTTTAAGACATAATTGGCTATAGCAAAGCGAGATTTCACTCTATTGAACAGTTTAAGAAATTGAAAGATTTGTTTCTTTTTGCAAAGGTAAATTGTTTAATTAATTAATTTATAGATCTATATTTAAAAGGACGGGTCTTTCTGTGTGTGTAGGTGTCTTTCGTTCGTACTGCGCGTAAGCTAATAGACCCAGGTTTATGAAATCTGGTACACAGGATGCATCTAGAAAAGAGCCAGTGCACATCGATTTTTCAAAATTCGAATGAGTTTTTTTTTATGAAATAGTATCAAATTGACGATTTTCTCTCATTATATGAACAACAGTGGCACGCAGCGCCATTGTTGCTGATATCAGCACTATTGCCACCCGGAAAAATGAGGGCAATAATTCTGTGCAGTTTTTAAATTTAATGTTTCTCTTGGATACTGGACGTTTGTCTAGAGAAGGCAGCAGGAAGTTGGTTAATTTATTTATTAGGATAATTAATATTTGTATTAAGGGATATTGCTTATTTCATTGTATGCTTTTTAGATGTAATTTTTAACTGAATTTTTTTTTCCGTTGTTGTTTGTTTCTTTTTCGATAAAATTGTTCTCCAGAGTAAAATTCTGTGCAGTTTTCATATTTAATGTTTGGTGTTCTCTTTAGGTATTTTCCGGTAAACTTAAAAGCCAGACGAAGGCTGGCCGCGCAGTGGCTAGTAAAATAATAAAAATAGATTAAAATGAATAACGTAAATGGTTAGATAGACTCAAAAAGTTTCATGACCGTTGTGAATGAACTTCCACGTGTGCCTCCTTCGTCGCACGGAGAATATCAAGTCTATATTCAATTTTACGCTAGGTACCGGCAAGCATGTCGGCATCCGCAGAGGCTATTGCGGTTGTAATTCTGGCTTTTAGGTCATCCATGTTCGACACTCTCCTCCTGTAAACGTTGTCCTTTACAAATCCCCAAAGGAAAACGTCCAACGGCGTTATATCAGGTGCTTTGGGTGGCCAAGGAATTGGACCTCCTCGCCCAATGCATCTTCCTGTAAAAGGGTCATTCAAAGAATGACTCGGTACTGCATTATTTCACACCCCACATTAACCTTTGGGGAATCCCTTTGTGCCTCACGTTATTCCGTTATTCATGGGAGTTTTCAGATCCCCATAGGCGCACATCATGGTGATTAACAATGCCAGAAAGATGAAAGTATGCTTCGTCGGAGAACATTATGCGCTTCAGAAATTCAACATCATCTTCTATCCTCCTTAGCATATCTGTTGCAAAGGCCATCCTCCTAGGCCTATAATAATAGGCAATAGTTGCCAAAACAAAAGAGAGAAAAATGCAATTAATAAGCAGACGATATTTAGCAAAGTACAGATATTTAGACTGGAAAATGAAATTATCTGAAATTAACCACACGCGCAGACGATATTTACAAAAGTAAAGATATTCAAACCTGAAAAGGAAAATGTATAAGTTATTCCATCAATAAATGCCATAAGTTTGTTATATCTTCATTATTTTATGAGTTATTAAACATCAAAATGAGTCCGGGACTTTATAAACACCCTGTATATTTAATAAAAAGAGTATATATTTAGTTCCGATAAACGGGAACAAATATGTAGGAACTGACTTTAATATATGAGAAAACTGTATTAACATCAAGCGCCATCCACTATAAATTTAAAAATATGTATTTGAACTTGAGTGGTTGAATAAAAAATATTTTATTAACGGTTGAGAATTTGAAAAAAAAATGTAGGAAGAGTGTGAGCTAATACCAGGAATTTAATAAATTGGCACAGAAAATAAGACCAGCACAAGGCAACGCGAGTACTCAAATGGGATATAAGAAATGGATGGGGAAAATATGCTCGCTTCAGATAAAGTTGCCAGAAATAAAACGTTTAACTTTGCTGCATTTTGATTGGAAAATAGTATTTCAGGCGTTTTACCTGTCTGGAAACATTTTTGCCCTCATGGCAACATATTTCACCGTTACAGGATTTTTTTTTTTCATTCCGTCTTAATATACTGGTTTTGAATTTTGGGTAAATTTTTTAAGGAAAAACGAGCTCTCGCTTATACACGAATAGGCAATCTACGAAAGTTTTTTATATTTATAAATTAAAACTAAATACTTATCAAGTAAGATCGCCGATCACATTCACATGAAATTATAAAACTTCCTTCTGGTTGAGAATTCTTGATTTAAAACATAGCTAGTGAAAGAAATTTAGAATAGCGACACATCTGTTCACAAGTTTTCAGTCATTCCTTAAAGATTTAACGAAAACTGAAGAAAAGATAAATGATATATATAATTAATTACCTTTATTAAAGGGTATAAATACATTCATAATAATAGATAAGTCCATTTGAGTCATATTATTTTGAATCTATTTATGCATGCAATGTGTGAAGAACCCCTCAAGTAAAAAATTCTTCATCTGACTCTCCTCCGAATTGCATGACACAAGGCTTCCGCACATGCGTTTGCTTTGCTGAATATGCGTAGAACTTGATCCTTGTATATTTCTCTTTCAATGTTTCTTTCCCTTGTTAATTTCCCTTTCGTATGGCGACAAGTAAAGTAACGGGAAATAGGCTTTGACAAATAAAACTATGTAAAAGATGTTTACCTCGTTTCTAAACTGAAACAAAGAGAATTTTACTAGAAGTTCATCTTTATAGAAGTTTTTTAAACTGCGCGTTTCGTCTATTCTATTACATTTCTAAAATGTGTGGACATTTTTACACCGAAGCTTGCTCTTCTGAACTGCAATTGAAAATCTGAGTACAAGGTCATTCTGAAGAACTGAGGAAGTATTTTGAAACCTTGTAAAGACATTAGGTTACTTTGGAAGCAGAAGACGTGAAAATTGAGCAATGCCCTCACCAGAACTCGAACCTCGGAATTTCGAATACGTGCTGAGTGTGCTGACCATTACACCACGAAGGCATGCTAAGAAGACAAGAGAAATACTTTATATACTCCCCCTTTTAAAGGGCGACTGAGGATTAGGGGGACCTAATCGCCAAATGCTGGTGGTGGAGAATCATCATCCACCACATTTTTAGTTCGGGACCCATTGTAGAGTCATTAGGTTATTTCCAAGCAAGAGACATGAAAAATGAGCAATGCCCTTGCCGTTACTGGAACCTCGGACCTCTGGAATACATGCCGAGTGTGCTGACCATTACACCACAAAGGCATGCTAAGAAGGTGGGAGAAATACCTTATAACCTAAAATTACAAACTGATCTTGAAACTGAGAGTTAAATAAGAAATATAAAATAAGGAATTTCGATTCTCTACCATTTTGTTGCTAAATTTAGATTTTTGAGAACCTGAGCTGGAAGCCCCGCTTTTGTTAATTTCTTTGATTTTGAAATATTTTAAAGTGTTATTCTTTAAATCCGTCCCCCATCTTCGTGAAAGTCGTCTTTCTAGCTTTGAAAAGACTTCGTAAATTTAACATTCAAGATTAATATTCGTTGTCATTGGAGTTAGGATTAATTTACGGTTCAAAATCCAAATTTCTAAAGTGTTTTTGGATAATATGATACAGTATTTCATTCACTTTTATAATGATTCTTTTTCACGCTAGTAAAACATTATTTCTTCATCATACATAAAGTATTCTGACTTTGTAGCTGCGTTTTCTCCTGATCTGTATTTTTCATTTTATTATCTTCGTGAAAGTCGTCTTTCTAGCTTTGAAAAGACTTCGTAAATTTAACATTCAAGATTAATATTCGTTGTCATTGGAGTTAGGATTAATTTACGGTTCAAAATCCAAATTTCTAAAGTGTTTTTGGATAATATGATACAGTATTTCATTCACTTTTATAATGATTCTTTTTCACGCTAGTAAAACATTATTTCTTCATCATACATAAAGTATTCTGACTTTGTAGCTGCGTTTTCTCCTGATCTGTATTTTTCATTTTATTATCTTCGTGAAAGTCGTCTTTCTAGCTTTGAAAAGACTTCGTAAATTTAACATTCAAGATTAATATTCGTTGTCATTGGAGTTAGGATTAATTTACGGTTCAAAATCCAAATTTCTAAAGTGTTTTTGGATAATATGATACAGTATTTCATTCACTTTTATAATGATTCTTTTTCACGCTAGTAAAACATTATTTCTTCATCATACATAAAGTATTCTGACTTTGTAGCTGCGTTTTCTCCTGATCTGTATTTTTCATTTTATTATCTTCGTGAAAGTCGTCTTTCTAGCTTTGAAAAGACTTCGTAAATTTAACATTCAAGATTAATATTCGTTGTCATTGGAGTTAGGATTAATTTACGGTTCAAAATCCAAATTTCTAAAGTGTTTTTGGATAATATGATACAGTATTTCATTCACTTTTATAATGATTCTTTTTCACGCTAGTAAAACATTATTTCTTCATCATACATAAAGTATTCTGACTTTGTAGCTGCGTTTTCTCCTGATCTGTATTTTTCATTTTATTATCTTCGTGAAAGTCGTCTTTCTAGCTTTGAAAAGACTTCGTAAATTTAACATTCAAGATTAATATTCGTTGTCATTGGAGTTAGGATTAATTTACGGTTCAAAATCCAAATTTCTAAAGTGTTTTTGGATAATATGATACAGTATTTCATTCACTTTTATAATGATTCTTTTTCACGCTAGTAAAACATTATTTCTTCATCATACATAAAGTATTCTGACTTTGTAGCTGCGTTTTCTCCTGATCTGTATTTTTCATTTTATTATCTTCGTGAAAGTCGTCTTTCTAGCTTTGAAAAGACTTCGTAAATTTAACATTCAAGATTAATATTCGTTGTCATTGGAGTTAGGATTAATTTACGGTTCAAAATCCAAATTTCTAAAGTGTTTTTGGATAATATGATACAGTATTTCATTCACTTTTATAATGATTCTTTTTCACGCTAGTAAAACATTATTTCTTCATCATACATAAAGTATTCTGACTTTGTAGCTGCGTTTTCTCCTGATCTGTATTTTTCATTTTATTATCTTCGTGAAAGTCGTCTTTCTAGCTTTGAAAAGACTTCGTAAATTTAACATTCAAGATTAATATTCGTTGTCATTGGAGTTAGGATTAATTTACGGTTCAAAATCCAAATTTCTAAAGTGTTTTTGGATAATATGATACAGTATTTCATTCACTTTTATAATGATTCTTTTTCACGCTAGTAAAACATTATTTCTTCATCATACATAAAGTATTCTGACTTTGTAGCTGCGTTTTCTCCTGATCTGTATTTTTCATTTTATTATCTTCGTGAAAGTCGTCTTTCTAGCTTTGAAAAGACTTCGTAAATTTAACATTCAAGATTAATATTCGTTGTCATTGGAGTTAGGATTAATTTACGGTTCAAAATCCAAATTTCTAAAGTGTTTTTGGATAATATGATACAGTATTTCATTCACTTTTATAATGATTCTTTTTCACGCTAGTAAAACATTATTTCTTCATCATACATAAAGTATTCTGACTTTGTAGCTGCGTTTTCTCCTGATCTGTATTTTTCATTTTATTATCTTCGTGAAAGTCGTCTTTCTAGCTTTGAAAAGACTTCGTAAATTTAACATTCAAGATTAATATTCGTTGTCATTGGAGTTAGGATTAATTTACGGTTCAAAATCCAAATTTCTAAAGTGTTTTTGGATAATATGATACAGTATTTCATTCACTTTTATAATGATTCTTTTTCACGCTAGTAAAACATTATTTCTTCATCATACATAAAGTATTCTGACTTTGTAGCTGCGTTTTCTCCTGATCTGTATTTTTCATTTTATTATCTTCGTGAAAGTCGTCTTTCTAGCTTTGAAAAGACTTCGTAAATTTAACATTCAAGATTAATATTCGTTGTCATTGGAGTTAGGATTAATTTACGGTTCAAAATCCAAATTTCTAAAGTGTTTTTGGATAATATGATACAGTATTTCATTCACTTTTATAATGATTCTTTTTCACGCTAGTAAAACATTATTTCTTCATCATACATAAAGTATTCTGACTTTGTAGCTGCGTTTTCTCCTGATCTGTATTTTTCATTTTATTATCTTCGTGAAAGTCGTCTTTCTAGCTTTGAAAAGACTTCGTAAATTTAACATTCAAGATTAATATTCGTTGTCATTGGAGTTAGGATTAATTTACGGTTCAAAATCCAAATTTCTAAAGTGTTTTTGGATAATATGATACAGTATTTCATTCACTTTTATAATGATTCTTTTTCACGCTAGTAAAACATTATTTCTTCATCATACATAAAGTATTCTGACTTTGTAGCTGCGTTTTCTCCTGATCTGTATTTTTCATTTTATTATCTTCGTGAAAGTCGTCTTTCTAGCTTTGAAAAGACTTCGTAAATTTAACATTCAAGATTAATATTCGTTGTCATTGGAGTTAGGATTAATTTACGGTTCAAAATCCAAATTTCTAAAGTGTTTTTGGATAATATGATACAGTATTTCATTCACTTTTATAATGATTCTTTTTCACGCTAGTAAAACATTATTTCTTCATCATACATAAAGTATTCTGACTTTGTAGCTGCGTTTTCTCCTGATCTGTATTTTTCATTTTATTATCTTCGTGAAAGTCGTCTTTCTAGCTTTGAAAAGACTTCGTAAATTTAACATTCAAGATTAATATTCGTTGTCATTGGAGTTAGGATTAATTTACGGTTCAAAATCCAAATTTCTAAAGTGTTTTTGGATAATATGATACAGTATTTCATTCACTTTTATAATGATTCTTTTTCACGCTAGTAAAACATTATTTCTTCATCATACATAAAGTATTCTGACTTTGTAGCTGCGTTTTCTCCTGATCTGTATTTTTCATTTTATTATCTTCGTGAAAGTCGTCTTTCTAGCTTTGAAAAGACTTCGTAAATTTAACATTCAAGATTAATATTCGTTGTCATTGGAGTTAGGATTAATTTACGGTTCAAAATCCAAATTTCTAAAGTGTTTTTGGATAATATGATACAGTATTTCATTCACTTTTATAATGATTCTTTTTCACGCTAGTAAAACATTATTTCTTCATCATACATAAAGTATTCTGACTTTGTAGCTGCGTTTTCTCCTGATCTGTATTTTTCATTTTATTATCTTCGTGAAAGTCGTCTTTCTAGCTTTGAAAAGACTTCGTAAATTTAACATTCAAGATTAATATTCGTTGTCATTGGAGTTAGGATTAATTTACGGTTCAAAATCCAAATTTCTAAAGTGTTTTTGGATAATATGATACAGTATTTCATTCACTTTTATAATGATTCTTTTTCACGCTAGTAAAACATTATTTCTTCATCATACATAAAGTATTCTGACTTTGTAGCTGCGTTTTCTCCTGATCTGTATTTTTCATTTTATTATCTTCGTGAAAGTCGTCTTTCTAGCTTTGAAAAGACTTCGTAAATTTAACATTCAAGATTAATATTCGTTGTCATTGGAGTTAGGATTAATTTACGGTTCAAAATCCAAATTTCTAAAGTGTTTTTGGATAATATGATACAGTATTTCATTCACTTTTATAATGATTCTTTTTCACGCTAGTAAAACATTATTTCTTCATCATACATAAAGTATTCTGACTTTGTAGCTGCGTTTTCTCCTGATCTGTATTTTTCATTTTATTATCTTCGTGAAAGTCGTCTTTCTAGCTTTGAAAAGACTTCGTAAATTTAACATTCAAGATTAATATTCGTTGTCATTGGAGTTAGGATTAATTTACGGTTCAAAATCCAAATTTCTAAAGTGTTTTTGGATAATATGATACAGTATTTCATTCACTTTTATAATGATTCTTTTTCACGCTAGTAAAACATTATTTCTTCATCATACATAAAGTATTCTGACTTTGTAGCTGCGTTTTCTCCTGATCTGTATTTTTCATTTTATTATCTTCGTGAAAGTCGTCTTTCTAGCTTTGAAAAGACTTCGTAAATTTAACATTCAAGATTAATATTCGTTGTCATTGGAGTTAGGATTAATTTACGGTTCAAAATCCAAATTTCTAAAGTGTTTTTGGATAATATGATACAGTATTTCATTCACTTTTATAATGATTCTTTTTCACGCTAGTAAAACATTATTTCTTCATCATACATAAAGTATTCTGACTTTGTAGCTGCGTTTTCTCCTGATCTGTATTTTTCATTTTATTATCTTCGTGAAAGTCGTCTTTCTAGCTTTGAAAAGACTTCGTAAATTTAACATTCAAGATTAATATTCGTTGTCATTGGAGTTAGGATTAATTTACGGTTCAAAATCCAAATTTCTAAAGTGTTTTTGGATAATATGATACAGTATTTCATTCACTTTTATAATGATTCTTTTTCACGCTAGTAAAACATTATTTCTTCATCATACATAAAGTATTCTGACTTTGTAGCTGCGTTTTCTCCTGATCTGTATTTTTCATTTTATTATCTTCGTGAAAGTCGTCTTTCTAGCTTTGAAAAGACTTCGTAAATTTAACATTCAAGATTAATATTCGTTGTCATTGGAGTTAGGATTAATTTACGGTTCAAAATCCAAATTTCTAAAGTGTTTTTGGATAATATGATACAGTATTTCATTCACTTTTATAATGATTCTTTTTCACGCTAGTAAAACATTATTTCTTCATCATACATAAAGTATTCTGACTTTGTAGCTGCGTTTTCTCCTGATCTGTATTTTTCATTTTATTATCTTCGTTCTAGATATTGAAAATATTTTATCATGGGATTTCACTGAAATTTCTCTAAATTTATCACTAATTTTGTTAAAAATTTTTAACGGTAAAACGTTAATTTGCGATCCCGTATCAATAATACTGGGAATTTTTTCCTGTCCAATTTGGACATTCACTTTAAAGTAATATCATTTTTTAACTTCTCTTTTAGGAACCGTGTTATAATTAATAGCAGGTACTTGTGGATATCGAATTGGCCTATACGGATACTGAAGAGGTCGGTATGGTACTTGCTGATAATTAAACTTTTAAATCCGTCCCCCATCTTCGTGAAAGTCGTCTTTCTAGCTTTGAAAAGACTTCGTAAATTTAACATTCAAGATTAATATTCGTTGTCATTGGAGTTAGGATTAATTTACGGTTCAAAATCCAAATTTCTAAAGTGTTTTTGGATAATATGATACAGTATTTCATTCACTTTTATAATGATTCTTTTTCACGCTAGTAAAACATTATTTCTTCATCATACATAAAGTATTCTGACTTTGTAGCTGCGTTTTCTCCTGATCTGTATTTTTCATTTTATTATCTTCGTGAAAGTCGTCTTTCTAGCTTTGAAAAGACTTCGTAAATTTAACATTCAAGATTAATATTCGTTGTCATTGGAGTTAGGATTAATTTACGGTTCAAAATCCAAATTTCTAAAGTGTTTTTGGATAATATGATACAGTATTTCATTCACTTTTATAATGATTCTTTTTCACGCTAGTAAAACATTATTTCTTCATCATACATAAAGTATTCTGACTTTGTAGCTGCGTTTTCTCCTGATCTGTATTTTTCATTTTATTATAGCAGACATTTTATGAAACAAATTTAACGAATAAGGTTATTAAAATCTTTTGCAGATTTTTTCAACTTTTATATTTAATAATTTTTCTTACAAAGATTGCATTCTATTTATATATTTTCTTTGAATTAACATGATTGAAAGCGAGGGTGTCGAGGAACACAATACTCAAGTAAGAAAAATAATAATACTACTTCTGTCTCTAAGAATAACATCTCATGATATTAAAAAAATAAATTTAACAGAACTACCGCTTTCATAATGAATTCTATATAGCGCATTAACTTAAATTCATCTCATTTAAAATCTACCTACTTGGATTAAACTCAACTTACCTAATAACAGTTCGGCATCTCAATTCTTAATTGATTAAAAGACGAAAGACCTTCGCATTAATGAATTATTGTTAATTTATCGGGAGTTGGTTTGTTCCCCTTGAAAAGTCAACCAATTCCCGGTCAATGACAATAACTACTTGGTTAATTCCTTACTATTTCATTTTCAACTTTTTCATTATTTACATTTGAGGTTTTATTTAACTCAAAATTTTCAATCTTCATTTTTAAATACTTATAAGTTACTTCATTCTGCTAAATTTCTACTACCTTTCTCAAAGGAGATAATATACTCAATGATCCAATAGTAAATAAATTATTATTTTATAACTTTTCAGCTTTTGCGCAAATATTAGGCAATTTATTACGGTTAATTAATATATTTATTTCAATCTTTGATATATACATATCAAATACATAATATCATATATATCAATTACTTATTATTCCAATCAAAAAATTTTGAATTTAAGAGTTCGCATACACATCAGTTTGAACACTAAAATCAATCACTTTTTTTTGATAAAACGCATAACTTTGGAAGCGAGTATAACACTTCAGCATCGCCGGAAAAGAAGCAAAAGAATAAGACGATCACACACTGTCCTTGACACACTGTTGAATTTAGAAGCGCATTAGAAATAAATCCAGGAGCTTTTTTACCACGTAGAGGATAAATCCTACCGGCTAATTAATAACTGTAATATTTCAGTTATTTTAACACATCGTGGGTGAGTGGTGAGGCTATTCCATTACACGTTTTGGCAGATGTTTGACGAAGCTGGGATGATTGAACCATGGAGAAAAATACAACTCAGGACTTTCACTTTAGCAGCATATCTTTATTTTAATTCAGAGCAGATTATTTGGTAATTGAACTACTTAGATACGACTGACTTTAATACGTTATAACGTTCTAGCAATAAGGAGGAGCATTGCAAAAGTGTTAACAGGATGATCGAGAAGGCATCTGTGTAGGAAAACTTATGACGCAGCATTTATATGAGGAGGTTATGTAACAGGCGCGAATGTTCCAGAAGGTACTAGTCTAGGGGAAGATCCTGAATTGTATAGATTTAATTAAAGGTTGCTAGAGCAAAGTTATCGTATTTTTTTTTCTTACATCTTCCCCCCGTCAAAAAGGAGAGGATCGGGGTGAGAAAGAGCATTAGGACAGTAGTAAAGCAAAAGTATGAGAAAAGTAATGAAAACATCCAGGACATAGCGTACAAGCTTTAACTATGGCCTATCATAGTTCATGACTTTCTCATATAAAATTTTTTACTGTATAATATATGAAATTTGAGAACATTAAAACTATGAGTTATAAATATACAATATATGACAAATTATTAAAACTATGAGTTATAAATAAATATACAATATATGACAAATTATTAAAACTATGAGTTATAAATATACAATATATGACAAATTATTAAAACTATGAGTTATAAATAAATATACAATATATGACAAATTATTAAAACTATGAGTTATAAATAAATATACAATATATGACAAATTATTAAAACTATGAGTTATAAATAAATATACAATATATGACAAATTATTAAAACTATGAGTTATAAATAAATATACAATATATGACAAATTATTAAAACTATGAGTTATAAATATACAATATATGACAAATTTTAAAACTATTACATAATAAATATGGAATACTGATAAATAAATAATTACAAAAGTCCTCAATTTTGTCAAAAATGTCCATTTTGTTTTTTCAAAGTCCTTTTCATAAAAAGAGTTCAAATAGAATGAAAATATCTGGTAAAATCTCTAAATGGTCAGATAGTCCACAAATATGATGCATTTGTTCTTCTCATCGTAGGCAAGACTGACATATTTTACACTTCAATACAAAATATTATAATTATTCAAACACAATTCAATATAAATAATACAGTTATAAACTAGAACATGAACACTTTCACTTTAAAACTATGGCATGTCCTCGCCAACAGATCAGCGTGGTTACTTGCTGATGGTTGGGGGGTGCTAGGTACAAATATCGAAAAACCTCCGTTGCCTAGTACAAGGTAACTGGTTTTTGGCATTGCACATTATCTCAAAGTGTTTTTAGAAAAATAAAAGATCAAACAAAATCAAAATTATAAGACAGATAACTTGTATAATCATTTTTTATACTTTTGTAAATCAGAAACAAATATTATCCTACAATAAGAAGAAACTTTTTGCTACAAAATAGTTTAAATTATGTGAAAAATATAAAAGGTCAAGATCGGGAGAATAATTTGTCATAGTCGGGAAAATAACTTGTCATAGTTAGGGTTTAAGTCTAAATCAGGTATTAACAGTCATAATCAGGAAAAATGTAATTTGGAAAAAATTAATTTTAATTTTGAACAGAGATAGGAATTCTACTATTTCTGGCAGTTAACTTAAACTCACTTGCTGGATTAAAAGGTCTTAATCTAGTTGAATGAACAATTTCTAATTTCTTTTTAGTTAAGGGATTAGGTTTATCAATTTCATAAGTAACTTCAGAATATTGTTTTAAAATTTTATAAGGTCCTGAGAATGGAGGAGATAATTTACGTGTATTAGGATATTGAAATTCTTCATACATTACTAAATCACCAATTTTAAAATTACTAGGTTTAAAATGAATATCATATCTTTCTTTATTTACATTATGATAATCATCAGATCTCTTTTGGGCTATTTTTCTGGCTTCTTCTATTGACGGATACAATTCTTGATTTTGAATTAAGGAATCATAAGGTAATTTTCCATACATTAAATATGATGGAGGGAATTTTGTTACAGAATGAGGGGTATTATTATACTCTTCAGTTACTTGGGGTAATAATTTTGTCCATGCTATATTACCTTGATAAGAATTTAGTTTACATTTTAACCTAGTTATAATAGTTTGATTAACACGTTCAATTTTACC
>KK114373.1:880223-919757 GCA_000611955.2 Stegodyphus mimosarum | reverse complement strand
AGGATAATGCCCATGCACATGTTTCTCACTGCAGAAGTCTTCTTTAGGGCACGACAGGTTTTGCGTTTTTCAAAGCTTGCTTGTTCCACCGATATGTAGCCCAATGAACATGTCTGGAATTTCATCAGTTGACGACTCAATCCTACAGCTGGTGGGGCGCATACGAAGACTGAACTTTGGTGTCAGATCGAAGCCATATGGAATGCTATTCCCCAGGATTACATTCACAACCTGTATGATTCAGTAACGCGACGTATACCGGCTCTCCTCGCTCAGCGTGGCGGAAATATAAATTACTGATTTCTGAGATTCGTTTTGTTTCTTTGTAAATTGAATTGTTGAGTTATACCACTATCAGTAAGATGTGGAATAAATTTCATTCATTTCCGACAATTCCTTCATTGTGTTGCATTTTTCATTAGTGTATTTTTAATTCTTCGGTTTACACTTCTGGTTGCAAGATAAAAAAAAGGTGAATTTCCGTATAGTGAGTTGTCAGCATAATAGAATCAAGCAATATTTTTGTTTCTATTTCTGATGTATTTTTAGTAATTCATTATTTTTTCTGGAAAGGTAAGAAGGAAACTGATTCATTTAAAATCTAGAAATTAGTAAAAATTAAAGCTACACATAACCTGTATTAGAATTTTAAACTTACGTTGCTGACGATTAAAAGTCGTTATTTAATTAACCTCTTTGATAAAGGCGTATTAGTAGATTTTCATGAAAGATTATAGTATAAAATAAATTAGGAAGAGGAAGGCTCATTAATTTAAAATTGTATTAACTGCTATACGTAGCATTAAATTTTGCCCATTTCCAGCTATTAAATGCTTAAATTCTTTTCTTTCTTTTTCAGTAAATTTAATTAATTGGTAACAAACAAGAAATACGGAAGTAAAGTAATTGCTTATTTCTTTCTTGTGCTCACAAACCACTACGTGGAAATTCACATTTTTAGCTAGGAAACTCATGTCTCTGATGTTGTTATGCCGAGATTTGTAGGTGTTTTGTACATGATGATATATACATATATATTATTTAGAAAGTTTTCGAAACTCCTACATGAAGAGGGATTATAGTTCTTAGAAACTTCTTTTTTATTTTAATTTCCCAAATTTTATATGCATATATATATATACCTTTTGGATATTTGTAGGTATTTTATATATGCCAAGACATTTTACTATATGACGGTGTTTTAAAATTGGGAAGTTTTTTGCTCGTTTTATTTTCTATCGCGTTTTGTACTGCGATATCACTGAACTGTGGAATTTTCTCCTTCTTTTCTTTTCTCCCTCGATGTTTTGCGTTATGACGGTTTCCCCTTGCATTGTTCTCTCCGAGATGTTTTCGTCTGCGATATTTTTGCCTCGATGTTTTCATTTGTAACTTCCTTCACGGGCTATTCTTATGAAAACCTAGCAATTATATGCGTGGGATGTTATAATTTATAATCATGTATTCAAAATGCAAATAAATAGAGAGGGACAGAAATGTATTTAGCGATTTAGAGAATATACACAATGAATTTTTATACACAAATGTAGTGACTTTCGGCTTAAATTTTGGTGCCTTGTAGAGCTGGATATCATCCTGATGGAAGTATCTGCAATATCAGAGATATGAACTAAAACAAAATTACTTATAGAGAAAGACCAAAGATTCAGCAGGGTATTATCTATGCAGTAACGTTCGGCAGTATCATCGGGATTTTTCTCGTAAGTAAATCTCTTTGTGTATGAAAGGATTCATATTATATAACCCAGACTTTTATTTATAATTGTTGTAATAGAAATAATTTCTGTAACTGAAGCTAGAATATTTCTATTTTGTTCGATTTGTTTATACCTTCATTAAATTAAATTTTGTTCATCTATATCAGTGACGGGCAAACTTCTTTTCTTTGGGAGCGGGCTAAAAAACAAAACATAAAACAATTGTGCGTTACCTTTATTTATTAAATATCATGTTCTTCGCACTTAAACCATAAAATTCAGTTCAACAGCAATATCGCAAAATAATTTTAAATTGAGCATATCTTTAGAATTTCCTATACACCAAAGCTGTATGTAAGTAAAGTGTCGGCACTCCCATACTATAACATGACGCCAAATTGCAGCGCCAATCCACTGCAGTGGTGGCGATGTAAACTAAATCTCTTCCCCTCCTCCACTCCCCTGCAGTGACATCATGGAGGCTGGAAGTAAGATGGCGAGGCCGCAATGAGTTTTGACACGATTGGATGTAAATATTTTGCAATTGCGTCGTAATTATATATATAAATGTATACATTTTCTATTTGTACAGTATTTCAGAGTCCTAAGTATACGAAAAGAATACATTTTTAAGAAAAGTTTATTGTTATTAACATTAAAATTATGCATTATTTCTTCTCCACTTACAGAGCTTCTACCTAAAATACTTTCTCAAATATGACATGATTTTTTTAGCTTCTGAGGCATCTTTTAAATGAAAAAAAATCTAAGTCAATTTGTAATTAACGCTCAATTCGGTCCATTTCAAATTAGCGCTCTTTTTATTTTAATAGTGAAATGCATTAAATAGTACATAACTTTCTCTGAATATTTCTGAAAGGGAATAAAAAAAAGATTTTTTAAAATATTATTTAAAACTTGTATCTGCGTTATTATAAAATATAGGGGAATAATTCTTTTAATTATCAGATTTTTTTACCTTAAATTTCAAAAATACATATTCTGAAACGCAAAGTCTCAAAGAAACGTGTAGAAATGTATTCCATCAGATTTCGACAAAATCTTACTCTTGCAATCCTTAATCCGCAGTATCGATACGCCATTAGAGAAAATTAAAAAAAAAAATTGGTTCTGAAAAGAGCCTTTTTTAATTAAAAAGTACAAAATTAATAAGTTATAAATAACACAACCAAAGCACGTTAGAAGCTAACAAGATTTCGGTAGAATCAAACAAACAACCAAATCAAAACAACCAATGACTGAAAAGAAAAGGAGCATGCGCACTTTTACTGATTGCGTTTCCACATCGCCACCGCTACGAGCGCTGCGGTCGTTTCGAAGCGCAATTTCTCCCATTGAAGTGCCGACGCTTTACTTACATACAGCTTTGCTATACACAAACTCATGCGCTGGATATAAAAAAATTTTTTCTGTACAACGTTGCCATTGCTCTTTTTGAAATCTTTGAGTTTGTTAATCAAAAATTCCTTAAAAGTTTTGCAAAATATGAAATCTATAATAAAATAAATTCCAAATTTCAAATTTGGGCTTCCAGATGCCCATATTCGCAGCAGGATTACGTCATTTAAAATTCGATGGCTCTAGTTACCGTCGTTTTATCAGAATGCGAGAAACAAACTCACATTTATGCACATTCTTCCTTATTTAATTTCTTTAAATATAATACAAAGCTGCAACATTTGGTGGCAACAGTTTGAAAAGTGAACCGACATTTAATGCTTTCCACGAAAAACTGCAAAACGAAAACAATAGTGCTTTAGGGATAAGGCCCCTTTGGACTAAAAGAAAAAAAGTAAAAGACGCAGGAAGACTAACAAATATTCGTAAAATATCACAATATCGCGCAATATAATCAGTAGTTTTTCTTTAAATTACTAAAAACGTTAGAATACAACGCAATGCAAAGAAAATATTAATCCAATTCCACTGCGAATTCGCGGAAAAAAAACAGCTTACTAAGCAACAACAGAACTGAAATGTCTATCGCCCAGCATTTTTAAAGCATTTTAATCTGTCGCGAAAAGTTCTGGTAATTTCTGTGTTCTCGAGATTTCTGGAAAGCAAAACAGTAGAACTACGGTTACAGCTAATACATTAGTCAAGTACATTTTTTCAATTTAGATATAAATTACGAGATAGCTATTTATTAAATACTAAATGCTAGTGCTCCTGCATTTTTACTTTTCCGGCGTAGCTTTCGCTTAAAATATGTCTCGTTACTGAATTGCGCGGGGATATAAAACAATTTTAATTATAATTCTACTAAAAATAGCTAACTAAATGTAAAATCCGTAACAATATAAATATTATTGTTTTAGAGCCTTGTTCTCTTTAGAAGCATAAACTAACGAGGTCTAAATGACTATAGGAGGAATTATCCCCAGGTCTTAATAGCAACAGAAAGTCAGAAGAAGGGTGTAAATATTATTATTCACTCAATATAGATGCACAAATGGCCCCACTTGGGCTTACATAAAGCCAACTTAAAATAAATTAACGATGAACTTGAAATGTAATATAGCAAATCTAGCCTAACGTGTCAGAGGATAATTTAACGCGCAGAAAAGCTCCGACTCGTAGAAGTCTGCGGAAAACGAGCCTAACGACTAGAAGCTCTCGATGCCACAGCAGTCTAATCGTTAGTGGTCAAAATAGCAACCTGGCCTTCAAGCAGTCATAACATGCTCTAAAATCACTTCGAAAACCTTCCCTTAAATAGCACTTCTTTCCACCTCGTTTGAATACACGCACGTTAGCTTATTAACATTCTGGCAGGAAAGCGTGGGTGAAAACGAGACTGAAAGGAACGCTGCTTTAACTAAAGATTAACTGTTAGTAAAATAAAATAAATCTCCAGATCTTTCCCTGCCAGAATTTCAGTATCCGAAAAAGGGATACTTAACGATCTCGTTAAAGAACTTAAATTCTAACTATTTAATATTTTCAGAGCCAGCCTCTTACAATAACATGAGATTTTAAGTGTAACAAAACTGTGTTTACAATGTGATGAATGAAATTGCAACTGCATTTTTAAAAGTTCCTTAAATTCAGCTTTGGGCTGCGATGTGCTCATTTTGGCAAGTGACGCTAAATGCTCATCTGTCACATTATTTCTGATAGATTTCTTCTTAAGTTTAGTGGTAGAAAACATTTATTCGTATGAATAAGATGAAGCAAACATAGCACTAATTTTCTGAGGCGTGAGATATTAAATTTAGGAAACTTGTTTTCGATTCAATTTATAAATGGCTAGTTTCGAAACACTGAGAAACAACTGCTTGAGATGATTGCTAGACTGTAACTCCTTTAATTCGAGCTGCTAATTTGGCTTCAATGCTTAACTGTTGTTGTTGCTTGACCTCGAAAGATCTGACATATGTCAGATGAGCTCTAGGAGGTTGTTGACCATAAAAAAATCGATAACAGTGAGGGGATTGGATGTTAAGTCCTCCTTAGAAAGTTCGATGCAATGCAGTATGTGATCAGGTGAAGCTGAATGGTCACAGCATTTTTTGCAAGCTGAATGGTCACAGCATTTTTTGCATTTTCTGCCGCTATCAAAGGAAAAACATTTAAGATGGCCACTTGCTAGGTGCTTAACTGTTTGAAAGGCATGGAAGAAATATCCAAATCTGTTTGAACGGCATTCTGAAATCTGCGTTCAAATCGAAATGCAGTTTCTACAGGCCATCTTCATGACTGTGAAGTGTTGTGTTCATTTACTGAGGATACTGAATTTAACCTCTAAAAATCAGACAAGCTGCTCTGAACTAGCTGTCCAGCAAACAGATCAAGTTTTAGTTTGAAACTTTTCTGATGGGTCTAGATATCATCCATAAATAGATTTTCCTCCCTCCCACCTTGATATTTACAAATAAAATCCAAAAAACAATGCTGTATCTTCCAAAATAGCACACTTCAAAAGACACTATTTCTCATGTCATCTTTCAGTTACCAGACTCGCTCAATAAATCATCCTGCACTAAGTTTCCTTACTTTTATATAGTACAGTACAAAAGAGTGTTCAGGCTGCATGGACTGAAGAAAATATCGAAATAGCCTGTGAGTAACTCCATTAGATCGAATAGTATATACAAGCATCACTATTACATAAAGCACAGGATTTATATTCTGTGCAGATTTACATAGGGTTACCTGATGTACAACGCAGCGTAGAAAGACAACATTGCCCTCTGAATAGTTCTGATCAGAAATCCAGACTTCTTTCCTGTCATACTGGGTGCTCCATCGATCTTAATATTACATATGTTTGTTACAGGTGCATTCGAACTTGAAATTACAACCAGAAATTCAAGAAATATATAATTAACGACAGCAACCATGCTAGTTCCTCGGTAATTTCAAAGATTTCATCAACAAATCTTATAAATAATACCAATTGAGCAGTATCGTTTATATGAATACTTTCATCCAAAACTTTGGAGCAGAATTTAAACTGCCAATCTTTAACTGTGGTGTCAGATGTTTACTAAAGACTTCGACACTAAAAGTCATGGTGTTTCGGGATAAGCTTGCAGTTTCAAAGGCCTTTTGCTTATCTGGACATAAAACATCACGAATTTGGAGCATGCATTGTTTGGTAAACTCCTCATCACTGAGAGTTTTATTACTTTTAGCTGACTTGTATAGGAAAATAGTAATATTTAATATTAGGTTTTTTATAGCAATATCCTAAATATACTACTATATAAGCATAATATACTTTTTTATTTTGCAGTGGACGAGATAGACTTTTGAAGTAGGCCGCGGCGGGACCTCGGGCCGTAGTTTGCCCATCCTTGGCCTGTACTCTCTTTTAATGAATTCTGTAGGGTTTTGTTTACATTATGATGAATATTTTGTTATGAACAGTGTTTATTCTAATGTTCAACAATTATTTTGCTGAATACTGACTACTTGTGTCTTTGTGTATAAAGATTCCTACGCAGAGTTTGACAGCTCAGATAATCAGATAAGTCATCTATTTTATTAAGCATTACATTAATTAACCTTTTTATCTTCAAATAAAGAAGCAATTAATTTTAACTTCATTAATTGTAAAGAGCAGCGTATTGCTTAAAATCTGTTCTGAATTCAACTACATGCGCTTAGACGACTGCTCCAAATACAAAAGTTCTGGTCTTACTGAAATTCCTTTTAATTTCGAATCGAGATCTATAAAACCGTCTAATCCAATAATAGAAGGATCCCCTACTCAAACTCCTCAAACAGTGCGGCTCGCATATTGATGTCAGCGGGCGGGGACAAACTTCCCTAAGACCGTGTGGCTTACTTTATTGCTGACATCGGGAGCAGTAGTAGTGGGTACCTTCAAAAACCGAAAAATATAAGTGTAAAAATATAATAAAAGAAATCGAAGAGGAAGGAATAAAAAAAGAAGAAAAAAAAGGAAAAGAAAAAAGCAGAACTAAATCTTCAATCTCCAGAAGAGAGAAAAAGGTGGAGAAGGAGACGGTAAAATACTTGGCAATTTATAGCCCTCATCTCATGGAAATGAACTGTATAAAATCTCGCTCAGTTTCGCCAAAGGTGTGAAATACAGTCTTTCCTTAGAGGAAAAGTGGATTAAAGGGGAAAGTTCCCTGCAGTCTCTTTTATGTGACTGTATGACTGCACAAAATAATTTGAATATGACGATAATTAAATATAATTAAGAGCCTGCATTTAACTCGTTGTAATTGCAATAAATACGAACGTGATTTAATTTTCTTTTCGTTCTGCTGGTCTCTGAACTGAGACTTATAGCTATTTTCTAGTATATTTTTGGCAGGAATATTTCATGAATTCCTGCAATAAACATAAATGGTAACTGAAGGTAACTGAAGGTGCTCGTAAATTTAATTTGTTGAGTAAAATATTTTCTTCGTTGCAATAGAATAAATTTATGTACAGGGCTGAGTTTTACAGAAGGCTTGCTGTATTTACACGAATTCAGCTTCTTTAGCATCTTAGTATTTCAGCTTTGCTTTTAGATAATATTTTTGTATGTGTAAGACAGTCTATTTGTTATATTTGTTTTAACATATAGTATGATATAAATTTGCTGAACAATATTCCAATAATACACCAAAGTTTAATATTAATGTATGGGTATACTTTTACTGAACTTTCATTTTTACAGATGGATACATCGGGATTAATTATACTCTGCATTTCCAGTCAAATACCAAAATCTGTAGCCTTTAATGTTTTACGTGTTGGCGTAAAAGTCTTCAGTCTTCATATATAAGATGATAGTGATCTTTCTGTGGCTGAATTGCCGATCTCAACATTCACGAAATGAACAGATGTGTACGAATTAGATAATCTATGTCAGTATCAGCCAGTGATTGATCAGGTAATCCAGGCTCAATCATCAGGTCTTGGTCCTGCATTCACGGATTCAAAAAACAACACTGGATTTTTTTCCGTACCTATTTCAAGGAGATGCTCTTTCAGACGAAGCTTCTGAACACGTAGTTTCGATATGCCATATATGCTTCAATACACTTAAACAGGCATCCCGCAGGCGTGATTTATGAACAGAATAGTTAATATGTTTTAATAACCTAGGCTTTCAGAGGGCAACAATTGTCATGTTTGCTTAATTTTATGAAAGAAAAAAAATTTAAAAACTAGGACCTGAAAGCTTTCAGATTTTATATTACGACCAAAGGGGCTTTTTTTTAACGTTTTTTGGGTTATCTTTGTTTATTAAGTGTCATGCTCTTCGCGCTTAAACCATAAAATTCAGTTCAACAGCAGTATCGCAAAACAATTTTAAAATGAGCATAGCTTTAGAATTTCCGATACACAGTCTCGCGCGCTGGAGAATTTTTTTTTTGGTTCAGTGCTCGCTTTGAAATCGTGGAGTTTTTAATAAAAAATTCATTAAAGTTTTACAAAGTATGAAACAGATAAAAAAACAAATTCAAAATTCAAAATCTTGCTTCCAGATGCCCATATTCATGTAGAAACGTACGTTATTCAAAATTGGATGTCTCTAGGTAGCATTGTTTTATTACAACACCAGAAATATACATATATACATTTATATAGATGTTTCATCATTTAATTTCTTTAAATATAATACAGGGCTCTAATATTTGGTGGCTGCAAACTGAAAAGTGAATCGACATTTATAGTGAACCATCGCAAAATGCCAAAACGAAATTAATACTCCTTCAGGGCAAACTGCCCCTATGGACTAATAAAAGTTTATGAAAAATTATAGAATGATTTTTTCGGGTTCCCAAGAATCTAAGTTTTAGATTCAATGTCTAGACATACTGTCAAACACATGCAGGTATTGAACATTCTCAGTCTGTTTCATGTGAAGGCAGGCATTCAGAATACGTATTATTTACGTCTAGAGCGTATGTCTAAGGCCTCATTATTATTTAAAATCTCAGATTCTACGCAACCCAAACATCATTCTATAATTTGTCATGAAATTTTATTTCTCTCATAAAATAAAGCAAACGTGACCATTATCGCCCTCTGAAAAGCCTAGATACTGCGCCTAGGTACCTAGCCTTCTCAAAATAAATGTTAACCATGCTGTTCGTAAATCACTCTTGCTGGTTACCTGTTTAAGTGTATTGAAGCATATAGGGCAGGGATGGGCAAACTACGGCCCGCCGGCCAAATCCGGCCCTTTGGAAGACTGTATCCGGCCCGCGGATAGAATCTTAATTTGCCGGTCCGAGGCAAATTAAAAGAAATATATATTTAAATATTATATCTCCGTCTCCTTTTCCACTTTGTTTAAATATTACTTTTTTTTCTTCCTTTTGTTCAAATTATTGATGATCTTTTTACTGTCTCTATTTTTGTTTTACAAAACATAAATCGACGGAAATAGCAAGCACAAACACCTTTCAATCGGTAAAGTGTTAAAGGCGGAAGTACTTTGGTAGTTATACTGTAGATTGGCTTAAGAATCGGTATCTGTTTTTCGGGGAGAAGTATGCGAATTCAATGTAAGTGAATCAGACCTCACATTTGGCATACTGCGCATTTTAAGCTCCAGCCAGCGGTCTTTTCTTTTGTCGCGAATTCTAGTATTATTGATTGCGTATGGAAAGATTGCGGACATATAGCATCATTGTGAATAGTGGTTTTGAAATTGTTAAAAGTATAGCGTAGCTAGTGCTTGTTTGGGTTATTCGTAAAATATTTCAACCCCAAAATGTCTACTAAAAAACGTAAAGTTGATTCAGAATGCCATGCTTTTAATGATGAATGGACCTAGAAATATTTTTTACAGTTGTAAAAGATAAACCAGTGTGTCTCATCTGCAATGAAGCTGTAGCAGTCTTCAAAGAATATAACATCATTATCGAAAGTGAGTTTCCCGAATTTAATATCTCACGCCCACAAAATCAGTGCTATGTTTGCTTCATCTTATATATGTGAACAAGTGTTTTCAACAATGAACCTTAGAAAGAATTATTTAAGAAGTAGAGTAACAGATGAGCAGTTAGCCTCGTTCCTTAGAATCAGTACATCTCTCGTCGAATCTCAATATAAGAAACTTTTAAAAATGAAAGCGCAATTTCATTTTTCTCATTAACATATTTAAATTGTAATACTTGTATATGTTTTTAAAATTTTAGAAAAATTTACCTTGGCCCGCCGAACTTTTTTTTTTCGATTTTTGGCCCGCGAACGAAAACGTTTGCCCATCCCTGATATAGGGCATATCAAAAATACATTTTACTTTACATTCTCGATTTATTATACAGATACATGTATGGAACATGTTGTATGTATGGAAATGTTAGTCCATCCTATGTTCAAGAATTAGTCATTCGTGAAAAACTAAACAGCAGACCTTTTATTTGTTAAACACACCTTCAAAAACTTACGGAAGGAACTAATTCATAAAATTATTGAAAGGGAATTTAAAGCAACTGCTCGTTTTTCTACTACTGTTCATTAATTAGCGAATGCATTTTCAGTTGAATGTTAGCATTTCATCATTGATATTAGGCTAATTGAAAATCAATTGGAAAATAACTTAGATCTCAGATTCGCCACTCAGTCAGAGAAAGAAAAGAACTGAGTTTATGAAATAAATTATTGCGTCAAAGCATCCGCCAGAGAATATAAATTAGTTTTCGTTCCCTAAGTATTACCTCTAAACTCTAAATCTCTGAACACTTTGCATATCCATTATTCATAGACAACTTTGCTTTCCCAACACTTAAATAAATATTTTATAGCATATTTTGGAGATGAAACTGTTGATGAAACCAAAACTAACATAATTTCTTTAAAGGCTGAAGGCAAAGATGGATTGGAATTAGGGTCGTTAATTAGAACAGAAAGATTTTTTTTTGAGTGTGAAATGCCTATAGAAAATCCAGATGTTTTTTGCATAATTTTGCATAAGATGTTTTTTACATAATTTTGGCAGCAGAGAAATTGAAAGTGTGATTTTTGGACCAACAATGTTCGGCAACAGAAGATTTCTGTGTTTCCTTTTTTCTAACATATGCCTCATGCCCCTTAACACGAAATTTTAAGCCTCTCTTAGTTGGCCAATGTAAATTAAACCACACTGGCAAGGACATTCTGTAAATACTCCAGACTGGTTTGTGTGGTGCGAAAATCCAGTGTGGTGAACTGGGTTTTCTAGAGGCATTTCACATTCAAAAAAATCTTTTCTAGTTAACGACTCTAATTCCAATCCATCTTTGCCTTCAGCCTTTAAAGAAATTATGTTTTAGTTCTGGTTTCATGAACAGATGGCGCCAGTAGCTAGTCTCCTATCCAGGCTTTCTTATCTTGTCTTATCTAATCATTATATCTTATCTCGTTCATTTGCGTTTTTGCAGCTGACGATGATGGTTCAGTAAAACCATCGAAACAACTCCTGTGAAAATTTGAAAATATGACGCTGATTTTTGTTGTTTGACTTCTAAATTAATATTTGCTCGGCGTGTTATTATATCTTAATCTTCATTAAAATTTTTAAAATACAGAAAAAACATAAAACACCAAAGACGGTTAGTTTTAAAAAACAATTTTTACAATTAAAATTAGAGTTCTACGCAAAAACAAGCAATTCGTCCATCGGACAGGAAGACAGATTTTTTGGTGCACAAACCAGAAAGTTTGCTCTGGTCCTACTCGGAAAAGACACACTGAAGTTGGTGCAGAAACTGCCTTGATTCACTATTCTACTCAGAATTTCATATGTAAACAAATGGCGGCTTCGTTAGGCGGCTTAGTTCCACTTAAACAACTTTTAAATTTCTCATAATTCTACAACTGTTGTATGCAGATTAATTAAAGGTATAGAAACCTTAATCGGAACATAAGAACAAAATAAATCAATCCCTTTTAAAGCAAAATATTTACAATATACAAAAATATGAGAATAAAAAACTGAGCTTACCGAGCTGACTAACAAAGCGAGTATATGTATATATCTTTCTCTCTCTCTCTCCCTCTCTCTCTCTCTATATATATATATACATATATATACTTTTGGTGACGCCAATTGCAAACAAAACAGAAGCTGCACTACTACATATTATAGCAGTCCCGTATGCAAAATTTCAACGTTCCGAGACTAGTCATTTTTTAATTATGCGAGATGCATACGTCCGTCCATCCGTCCGACAGACGTCACGAAAAAAATTCTTCTGAATTCATTTTACAATCCGTTTGGGAGACAGAGTACTTTATTTTATTCTGTCCGTAAGTACAGATATGAAAAAAATCTTTCAAATGGATCCAAGAGTAGTCGAAATGCATATTTCCATTAAAAATCGTACCCAGATTTTTTTCGTTATCAGATAATTTACTTAATACAAGGAAGTAAAAATTAACTCTAACGGTACAGTCATTATTACTTATTTTTCTGCTCTAGTATATATTGAGTATCAGCATGCGTTATTGTTATATTACAGTTCTTTGTTCTTGACTGCATTCGCAACTCTTTTTCTTCCATCTTTTTCTCTATGTATTTATTGTTACAAATTACTGCATATGTTTGGTTTGATTTAGTACATTATTTGTATAAGAGAGATGAAGAATAACTGATGTTTTTTCCCCTCTTGTAAATACTTTTTCTCTTTTTTTTTGCTGCATGTTTGCAGTATTATTTAATTAATACTCAATTTACTCGAAAATCTAAAATATACTACAGCAACTCAAATTATTTACATTTAATTAAATTACAAACTTTACAGGGCTACATGATTTTCCATATTTCATTTTCTATCATAAAAATATTTTACAACTAGTAATAATTAACACATGTCTGAAACCAAAACCGGAAAAAAAATAGTCACAAACAAACACAAGCGAAAGGAAGAGATTAAAATGAAAAAGAAACAGTTTCTAGAAATTTCTAAAGGAGGAAAAGAAGAATGTGCTTTAATAATACATTATTAAAAGTTTCATGCCTTAATCATTAAACTAAATAAGAAGTTTTTTAAATTAATTATAATCACAATAAATTTAGTGGTAAACAGCTTTATTGTTAGACGCAAACTTAGCTAAATGTACTGAAATAAATTTAGTTTTCTGAAACAACTTTGAAGGATTAAGGTCGCATTTAGACAGACTTTTGTTTGATGGAGTAGCCATTGCTGAAAGAAACAAATTAAATACTCAAACTTCTTTCATTTTAATTATGTAGCTTGAATATATTTAAACCTTTACAGGACTGTGCATTGAAGAAAAACATTTATTTATAACATAGGTAAGACTTTGACAATAGCGTTACCTTTTGTATACTGGATTTAAAAAACTAAAACTTAATCTTCATTAGCATCAAAGGCGTCAAAATGTTTTTGTTTATTGAAATAAGAATTGCAAAAGGAGGATTTCTTTGTACGGTCCACTGCATATTATTTGAAAACATTTATTTAAACACGCACGTCTAAATTTAAAATTCTCATTTCTCATTACTCCTTCCTGCTTTCGAAATGATAAATATACCTCCCACGCATTAGCGTTAGAGTGAACGCAAAACTGCATTCGAAATAGTTATGCAATCGAAACGGTGCTATATATTCATAATGTATGGCACTATTTTGATAACCATGTATTCATAATATATGTAATTGTTTATAGTAAGAATATAGAATAAAAGTACATTGTTGGAGCTTTAATTCTTAAGAGTTTGTGTATAGGTTTTAAGTTCAATACCAAATGATAAGTCAATATTTGGATAAACAAATCTCAATAACAAGAATGTGTAAAGTTTGTGACAACATGATAAACAGTATATACTCTAAAACTTTAGTGTTAATAACAATTATAAATAGTGACCAAGAGCTCCAACAGAATAATTAAATTTATTGCGTTGTGAACATGTAGACAGGTCCAGTGTTCTAAATTTAAAGTGAAACATTACAAGAAAGTTAAAATTAAATATGGAAATTTATTAAGATATTACTGAATAATTTACAATTAGTTACATTGGTGGTGGTGGAGTGGAAAATATAAAAAGTAAATTCATACCGATCCAAACAGGGAATTTAACATTGTAGATACAGACATACGACAAACAAACTTCGGCCAAAGTCGCAGAGCTACTTCAATTTGACGTTCCAAACAGTGAAGTTAACATAGAGAAATACATTGTAGATATGGTTTCTTGCTTTCTATAAGGAGAGAAAAAAAAAGAAGTAATTAGTTAAGGATAAGTTTGGACATTTTCGTCGCCCTCCATAGTATCCTTCTCTCGTCCATTTCTTCCGACATCGATGTTTCTCTGATAACACTGACGCTTTCAGCTCCGTCTCCTTCAGTCAAAAATGGCTGCGTCTCAGTCTTCCGTCAGTCCTCTTCGTCGCCAGCTCCCAAGCCTTTTTACTCAATTCGCCAAGACTGCTCGATTGGCGATTTTAGATGGTAGGAAAACCGCCAACAACCCGGCAACCCCAGGAGAAAAACGCGCAGGAAGGTGCAACTCCACATAGAAAGAGCTTCCGCATTTGGCGAATATCGCTGCTAGCCTCGACAAGGGGTTCCATTCCAGCATAGGAAAAGCCTGCGAGTAAGCAAAAACACCCCGCCCCCCTGACCCTGCGGCAGGGTTAGTAATGTAGAATCTAGCCTCTCTCGCAGGGTGCAACTTTACTCACGTTGACAGATGTTTCACAGACTACCGTCTAGCGGGCGAAGAAATCGAAAACAAGTCAATAAATCTATTTGGAAGGGCAACGGAATACTTTTGAAAGGCTAGGTGTTAATTATTGATTTTACAACAAATTAACTTCAATACTGATAAGTACTTAAATAAAAATATAATAATTTCATAGATAATTTTCTTGGGTTTATTCCAACACCAAACACGACCACCATAGTAAGGAAATAAAAATCACTTCAGTTAAAATACAATAATCAAGTATGAAAATTTTTATATATTCTCCACAACACCAAAACGACCACCAAAGTCAGAAAATATGGATCCCAAATTTAGCAGAAAAGGGGGCATAATAAAAATTAAAACTTAAATTAAACTTTAAACACCAACTTGTGTAACAACACTTTAAAAAGATTGACCTTAAGGATCAACCTATCAAGAGATTAACATTAACAACCAAGGTTAAGAAAAAAAAAATTAACTAAACAGAAATTTAAATAGTTAACGAACCAAAAGTAAAGAAGAAAAATTAATTACACAAGCAACTTAAAATCAGCGTCAACTAAAACTGTCAAGAGAACAAATTAAATGACTACAATTACTTTTAAACAAACCAAAGAAACTTAAGTTCAACTACAAAAATTAAAACAAACAAATTAATCTTTAAGTCTGAAGCAAAATAAATTAAATCATTACCTTTAAAACAATTTAAATCACAACTGAAATAAGTAATACATAACAACATAAACTTTGTCTTTATAATCACTAATTGTGCTTTTAAAATTACAAATTTAAAATATATTCATTTATTTTACTTTTTGACTTTGCTTTTCCTCACGCAGAAATTAGATAATTTAAATTATTGTTGAAGAAAAGTAATAAAGGAGTGCTCTATTTTATTCGTTATATTATGCAAGTGTGCCCCTAGCATTTATGGGGTACTGCGCGGTTTCCCAAATATTTCGTGGCAAGGTTGCATTAAATAAGTATGTAGTTTGACTCTATTTTATAAATTTTACCATCTCGTTCGTGTTTTCGAACAACATATCGGTTCTCACAATGTTCCATAATTTCTTCTGAAAGCCATATAATTAATCGTAAGACTTTTCCTGCCCTCCCCAGTTTTCCATTTTAACACGAGTAACATCACCGCACAGCAGTTATTTTCTCCACTTCATTTGAGACTGCACAAGTCACCTTTCGTTCGTGAGCTATTTACGACACGAAACATGCTAAACGGAAATGAAGTGGAGCAAAATCAATCAAGGGATTGTACCACCTGAAAGCTTTGTTACTATGGTTACGAGGCAACCCAGGAGGGAAATGACCTTGACGTGCCTGTTCTAAAGCATCGGCTATAGCTGAATGTGCCAGTACATCACAAAGGCATGCATTGAAGAATATTATCAAACCTTACCTTACTCCTCACACACACACACACACACACACACACACAAACACACACACAAACACACACACACATAGTGTACCGAGGAAAACACCCGTAATTCAGATGTTAAGGAATAATCGTCCACGCATTTTTGTTCAGACTCAGCTGTGGAGACCGTTAAGGTTTCTGGAGAGGAAAATAGAAAAAATTTTGCTTTAGCCACGAATCTAGCTACGAATATTCCAAATGGTATAGACAGAGACAGGTGACAGGTACAAGCAGGTCCAGACCACCGGGCGACTTTCATAGACTAATCGGGTATCGTCCGGATCCCGCAACTGTTCAAAGTTACACCGCGAAGTCAAGACATTATATAGTCACACAACGGCCAAGTGTCAGATTATTCTGCATGCGCTACATAAAGTAAAATGTACAAAATACAGGTAACAGATATGTGAGCAGAATACAATTCATACTACTTTTGATGGAATAACGTTGTTCTCAAAGCTCATTGGTGCGGAAATTTTTCTGTACTCTGAAAAAAATTTGCTGTACCAAAAATAACTTTGTAATTAAACATTCTCCTGGTTACATCGCATGTTAACACATTACTACACATACTCATTACAATATACATTTCATAATATGCACTGCATTGATCATTGCACTGCACTGAAGGGCACATTTACAAAATTCATTGCTATACTTTATACGCTATATATTCTATGCTACATATTATGCTGGACATTTCTCTTGACAATTCAACGTAGATTCTAAATAGCGTAGTTGATTATAAGACTAATATGATAATATGATATATAACTTGGTTATAGGAGACATAGTTTTGATACAAAAAGCTTAAATAAAGAGCAAAATTACATAACAAATTACACACTATAAAAGTACACTTTGGTTACTTTATGATGTACTTATAATATAGAAAATACAGGTAACAGATTTGAGGACACAGCACATCCCATACTAATTTTGGCTGAATAACATATAGCAAAAACTCAGAGACACTTTTATATGCAATGAAAGCAAAATTTAGAAGCACTAATGTAGAAACACTGAGACGTAGAAACGCAGAAATAACCAATGACGAAGCATTTATATAGCTTAGAAAGTTAATCCATATTAAAGAGGAAGAATTCTGATTGCGTAGAAGCTTAAAATGTTGAATCCATAGTGATATGGAAACTTGGCAGCCGAGTAATATTAAATATTCATTTTTATTTCAATTAACATTTGTGGCCACAATTCACTTAGCCTAATCACGAACTAATCACTAATCGCTTATTGACTAATCATGCCTGATCACGAACTAATCACTAATCGTGTCTATTTACGAACATTTACATTTTTGAATTATGTTGCCATAGGAAGACAGCATAGCGAAAAAGCGTCCAAGCAGCACAGAGGGTGAAGCTAAAAGTGAGCATTTATATGACAGTCTATTAAGAGAAAGATTTTGGTCTAGGTTAGAAAGGTTCCAATTCTCAGGTTTAGGTTCTGAATTAACTACGTCATCAGCGTTACGCAAGCTCTGTGGCATAGATTAATCTAGAAATGGTGCAGTCCAGAAATGTTGTTTATTTTTAGAAGAAAGAGACGAAATACCCAAATTAAAAATGAGGAATTAAGAGACTATTGCTGAATTAAATTATAAAGCTGATTTACATTTTTTTACCTTACATACTGAGGATATGGGAGAAAAATAAACACGCAGAAGATAAATTCAAATTTAAATTAGCAGCGTAAATTGATTTCCCATCTCTATTCTAAAAATAGTAATCTCTCTTTGCACTGCGTCATTTCGAGACTGATCCATGTTATATGACTGTTACATAATTCTGATGATGTAAATGGAACTTAAACAGTCAATAATTATTTTACAGCAGTATTAATTATCCAATAAAAATGTATTAAGAACCAAAAGTACTTCAGTCTGAAGTAAGTTTCATCCTGGAATTAACGCATTCGCTTGCTAATCTTTGGCCTAGCTGCGCTGCTGTCTGCTGCTTCCTTCTTACGCATAGTTATCAAAAACGTAAACTTTTTTAAATAGGCACAAATAATATGCCAAGTTGTTTGTGGCCGAAACATGTTTACTGAAATAAAATAAATATTTAATCTGCTTCGGCTGCCAGTTTGCTCTTCATTAACCTTTTACATTCTACACGATCAATACTGTAAAGTTCCTTTTTTATTACATCTATATATTTATATATATACATAAATGAGTAAATACAAAGTAAAAAGCAGTTCAAAAGTTAATCCAATTGCTCTCTAATAGCAGCAACAATGAATTGTAATAATGCAGAATAAAATAAAGAATAATTTTAAAATTCATCTCATATTCACTTCGGAATAAACCATATGCAAAAACCAAATACCAGGGAAAAGAATTTATACCAAAACCAAACCAAAAATATGAAATGAAACTGATATATTTCGCTGCATCGTCATGAGGGGGTTGGTACAACGAAATATATATATGCATACATACACTAAATAATTGAAATTTGTTTAAAAGCATTCATTGCCACCCTGAGCAAAGTGAAACATATCGACTCAAAACGCAAACTATATGAACACGCGGATTTTCTCGAAAGTGCGCAACATTTGATAAAAATATATGTAAGACTAATTGTCTCAAGAAGAGCGCGTTAGCATTCTATGTAGTAAAACATGATTATCTGAGCTCTTTTTCGTAAGGATTTTATATTGATCGAATTTAATGCCTTTATTTCATTTTTAATTAAAGGTGATTTAAAAAATCCTTTCAAAAATAGTCAAAGATAAAATAGAGTAATCAAAGAAAAATGAAACACTTTCTAGAATCATTAAAATTTTCATTTCGGTTCTGAGTTCAAATTCAGTATTAATTTAGAAATCAAACAACAAATTCAATACTTAATGATTTGAAAAATTATTCTTTTGAAATTCCTCTTTCCTATTTTTATTTTCAATTTTTTAAATTATTTTTCTTGAAAGCTTACATTTTCGATAGCTAAGATTTTTTTTTTTTCAGTTTAGTAAATAAACTTTAAAATAATTAAATGAGAGTATTCTTAATGTTCGACTAGCCTACGTTCTTTACGTTTTGAAGTTTAACGACTTATTAAATTTGCCCCATGCGAAGTGCATTATTAAAATGAGAGGTCACATAGTAATTAAAATATTTATTAAAATAATCCTTACAATAATTTTTTGTGCTTAAGTTTAGCTTAAGCTCCCTTTTTAATATGCTGAAGCAATAAGTATACTTTAAACTGTATGTCGCAGTTATTTTGAGAGGTTCCTTTCAGAATCGTTGCTTAAAGTAATATAATACATATACTTAGAAAGTACTCAGTTTGTGCATTAAGTTAATTTCGGGCTTAAGTTTGTAGAGTCATTAGGTTATTTCGAAGCAGGAGAGGTGAAAAATAAGCAACGCCTTCGCCGAGACTCGAACCACGCACCTCTGGAATACTCCCCAGCATGCTGACCACTACACCATGAAGGCATGCGAAGAAAGTGGAAGAAATACCTTATATTCTTCTCCATTTAAAGGGCGACTGGGGTTTTGGTGACCCAATCGTCAAATTCTGGCGGTGCAGAATCATCATGCCCCCACCTTTTAGTTCGAGCACCAGTGTAGAGTCATTAGGGTTTTTTTTTCGAATCAGGAGACATTGGAAAATAAGCAACGCCTTCTCCAGGACTCGAAACATTCACCTCTGGAATACGTGCCTAGCGTGCTGACCACTACACCACAAAGGCATGCGAAGAAGGTGGGAGAAATACCTTATAAGCTGCATGGGGTTGTAAATTAGTCCTTTTTGTGGCTGGGCTTAGCATTCGCGACTTAGCCAAATGCTGGTTCTGCAATCGACTAGTTAAAAAAAATTTTAGAAAATAATGTAATTACTAATTTTTACCAGGTTTTCAAAGAAGAGCGAAAAGATTCTTTTGCAACCGCTGAAAATTTCAAAACTTTATTACAGATATATTTTTGGATATTTTTTTTGAACACATATACCTGCAAATAACCCTTGCACTGCAAATGTACAATACGGGATTTACAAAAATAAGTTAACTAAAGAATTAAATATTACATGCATAAATAAAACGAACAAAAAACAGAGAAACGCAGTCTAGACTTCACAAAAGCAGATAAGTTCACTGGCAAAGTCACGCTAAACGTTTTCAAATTCTTCCGCAAGTATAATCTAAGGTCATCGAAGGTAGGGCGGTAAAAAGTTAAATGTTCCCTATCTTGAGGTACTATTTTTTAACACTCACATAAGTTATTTGATCTTAGATTGAAACTAAACGGGTAAATTGCAAATTTACCGTGACCAAATAAAAACTGAGATACTTTGAAATTAATAAAGAGGAAAGACTCAGAATGCTGTCTACGGTATGTAGAGGGAAAGAACGTTTTGGTGCCCCCAGCAGTACAAGTTGAAATATATTCCTCACAGCGCTTAGCTAAAACCTTCTTACAATGAAAAGATTTCCAATATTTCTTTCACTCTTTGATTTTTGGGTATTGGAATCCGAAAGTCCTAACAAATAGTATATTATGTATCACAGTAAAATAAAGAGCATAAACTTTTTAAAATAAAATACCGAAAGCGAATGTACAGAAACTTATAAAACGAAAAAAAAAGATTGAAAGACACAGCAGATTTTATTACAAACAACTGTAAGTACCACGCAACTCTTAAAGTGCTTTTTTAAACAATAAATCAGAAAGGAAAAATTAAATTAATAGAATGGAATAAGCCCTAAATGAAAAATCTGCCCTATAAATGCATTCGTAAAATGGCGGAAAACCTCTATAGTAATTCAAATTTGTTTGCAACTAATTCTTTTTAGGCCCACCAGCCGCTGAACACTGGTAGTTCGGTCCGGGGTTCGAGTTCTCGCGAACGGGCTGGCTCCATGGACGTTTTTTCTGCATGGTTTTTTCCGATGTGTAAATTGGGTACTAGCCAGTATCCCTTAAAAAGACCTCCACGGGGCATCCTCCCTTTGCGTGTAATGCCAAATAGCGAAACATGTAATAAGTAAAAAAATTTCAAAAAGAAAGAAAGAAAAATCTGCAAGGTTCAGATTTTAAATTACGTCCAAAGGGGCGTTTTTTGAACATTTTGAGTGCTACCTTTATTTCTTAAACATCATGTCGTTCGCACTTAAACCATAAAATTCAATTCAAGACCAATATCGCAAAATAATTTTAAAATGAGCATATCTTTAGAATTTCCGATACACAGTCTCGCGCTCTAGAGATAAAATGTCTTTTTGTGTACAACGTTGCCATTGCTCGCTTTGAAAGCCTTCAAAAATTCGTTAACGTTTTACAAAATATGAAATCGATAATAAAACAAATTCCAAATTTAAAATTTGGGCTTCCAGATGCCCATATTTGGCTGGAAAGGTTCAATATTCAAAATTTGATTAACGTTTTGTGTGGTACCTTTATTTATTAAATATCCTGTTCTGCGTACTTCAACCATAAAATTCAGTTCAATAGCAACATCACAAAATAATTTTGAAATGAGCATATCTTTAGGATTTCGGATACACAATCTCGCGCACTGAAGATTTTTCTTTTGTTCAGCGCTGCCATTGCTCGCTTTGAAATCGAGGAGTTTTTAATCAAAAATTCATTAAAGTTTTACAAAATATGAAGCAGATAATAAAACAAATTCCAAATTCTAAATCTGGCTTCTAGATGCCAAAGTTTTTTTTTTTAAAGAGTGCTGCCATTGCTTAATTTGAAATTGTTGAGTTTGTTAATCAAGAATTCGTTAAAGTGTTATAAAATATGAAATAGATAATAAAACAAATTCCAAACTCCAAATTTTGGACTTCCGGATGCCCATATTCGGGTGGAAAGGTAAGTTATTCAAAATTAGATGTCTCTAGGTACCTTGTTTTATCACAATGCCAGAAACAGATATATATTTGTGAAGATTCTTCATTATTTAATTTATTTAAATATAACACAGGGTCATAATATTTGGTGGCATCAATTTGAAAAGTGATACGCTGTTTATAGTGATTCAACGACGGGAAAACGAAATTAATAATCCTTCTGGGCTAACGCCCTTTGGGCTACAAAATCTAAATCGAATTTAAAATAATCGATTTAGAGTAGCTCACCTTCACTGTTCGAAAAACCTTACGTTTCAAATTCCCTAGTTCTAGCCTCTTCATTATATATTTTCTTCATTTATGATAATACGTAACTTTATATAATCCATGCATTAAATTTCTTTGTACTTACAAAGATTTTTGAAACCAAATATTGAGTTAATTATTTTTAATATAGTTTTCAATTTTTAAAAATAACGCATAGCATGATAATTATAAACAATACTAACTGACGGCTTCAAAACGTATGATTCGGCATGATTGCCTTTTTTTGTAATCGACGAATATAAAGAATTTTTAGCATGTTTATATCTTCGCTTCGAATTCACGTGTAAAACTAAAATAAATGTCAGCAAATTAAAATAAGCTAAAATAAATTTTCAGAAAGCTAAATGTCCGTTCATTCATGACCATTTCAACAATCAATTTGTTGACTAGTATGCATGAAAAGAAGGTAAAGGATCACCAGTAAGTTTTATTGAAATATGTAATGTATAAAATATGGCAAAATCAGCGATGCTCCACCCAACAATTACAGATATAATTACAGTCATTTTGCGGAATATTAAACATCCTTTTACTCCTGTTTAAATACAGAGACATCATTCAGGAAATTATACCCCAAAGTGTCTATGATAATTTGATTGACTTCTGTGTAATTGCGAGAGCTATAAATCGAGGTGGTTAGGTGACGATAGTAGAAACTGACTGTGACTGATGATGAAATGACAATCGCTGTTTGCAGTAAAATCTCTAGAAATGCATAGACAAATTGAATTACTCCTCATTTAGTATTGATAATAGCAATAAATATAACAAATATTGAATTATAGATTTATTAAATTTTTAAATTATATTGTAATCACGAAAAATTCCAGGTATCATACTTCAACGAAAATAGCCATTTTGCCCGCTATCGATTTAACAATGTTTTTCCGTGATATCCGTACGTAAGGACAGAATAAAGGACTCTTTTCCACCAGACGAATTATAAAACTGATTTAAAATGGATTCAGAAGAGAATTTTTTTCGTGTTTTTTTCGGGACGTCTGTAGATTCGCATAACTCAAAAATGAGCAACCTCAGAACGTTGCGATTTCGTATATAGGACTGCTATAACTCGTAAATGTGCACCTTCCTTTTTGCTTGCAGTCGGCTGCACCCAAAGTATATATATATACACATATATGTAATTTTTAGAAAGTAGTAAAAGAATGTGAGAGACCTATTTGGTCAATTTGCGCATTGAGCGGCAAAATTAAATTTAAAGATAAGCAAAAGGAGTAAAATTCTAAAAGCAATCACCTAAAAGTAAATCTGATACCTTAGTTCCAGAGTAAAAAAACTTGAACAAAAAAACAATTACTAAAAAGTAAAAGCAGTTGTAAAAAACTAAATAACTAAATGTTGGTACTGAAAAAAACTCAACATTTAAAAAAATTTAACCACGTAAAAAATTAAAAACAATTTTAAGCACTAGCTAAATTAAATATTAAAAACACCAGAATAAATAACAATGAATGGCAGTATATATATATATATATAAATTTAGAAAGTAGTATTTGAACAACAGACACCTATTTGGGGTCAAGAATTTTGCACATAGAGCTGCAAAATTTTATTTAAAGGTTAGAAGAAGGTGTAAAATTCTAAAAGCTATTGCCTGAAAGTAAATTTGATACTGTAGTTCCGGATTGTAAAAATACTTTGAACAAATAATCAATTATTAAAATAGTAAAGGTAACCAAGAAAAAAAATAAATGTTGTATTGAGAAAAAACTCAACATTTAAAAATTAAAAAACACGTAAATATTAACAGCATTATTATTTTTATATATATGTATATATATACCCATTTTGTTACTCTGCTCAGTGAACTCAGTTTTTTTTATTTTTATATGTTGGTAAAATGCGTATTTTTGCTTTAAAAATGATTAAATCTATGTTGTTCTTATCTTCCGGTTAACGTTTTCCTCCCTTTAGTTAATCTGCATGCAATAGGTGTAGAATTATCAACAATTTAATAGTTGTTTAAGTGCGGCTAAGCCTAATTCTTGTTTACCACAGCAGCCATATTCGTTTACATTTGAAACTTAGCAGAATAATGAGTTCAATTTCTGCACCTGTAATGTCCTTTTGCCGAGTGGGAGCAAAATTAAACTTTCCTTTTTTGGTGGACCAAAAAATCTGCCTTCTGTCCTGCTGGCCGAATTGCTTATTTTTGTGAAGAAACTCTAATTTTAATTGTAATTTTTTTAAAATTTTATTTTAACTGAATTTGGCGTTTTATTTTTTACCTATATTTTTCAATTTTTAATGAAGATATTTTGAGGTTTCATGCATTTTTGCCTTGCCGCCAAGTGAATTAATTGAATGCGAAATATAACTCTAATGAAATTTGAGCAAATAAGTTTAAATGAAATGCGTATAATTTAATATTCCGTACAGGGAAGTCATGTGATTCACATCAGTTTTTTGAAACTGTGAAAGTCAAAAATAGACATATAACATGCCCATGAAAGTATTTGTATCTCTTAGATTATATTTTTTTTATAATTTCGTATATCTTTTAAAAATAGCCCCACAACGCACGTAAACATTCTTATGTATTTTTGCATTTACGATATAAAATTTTTTATTCTTTAACATTTTATATCCATTTATTGTACTTCATAGACTACGTTTTGTATCTTTCTCAGAAATTTCATTCACCCTTTTGATATTTCTATGTAGTGCACAGATCCTAAAACTGATCGGATCATCGAATTTTTAATGTTATAATTTGAAAATTTTCATAATCATTAGTATCACTATTCAATTCTATTGATTATTTTTAGCATCTGGAAATATAATCGTTCATCGCAACGATTCAAATTGTAGCCAGAGAATTTTCCGTTTCTTCCGTATTCGTTTTGAATACATTTTCGGTGTTATTTGCAACGTTTTCTGCTTTTTAATACCTAAAATTCATTTATTGCCCTTTTTCTGATTAAAACATTTTGAAATATTATTTGTGCAACTTCTCCTTACGTTTTTTCCCTCATTCAGCCCTTTGAAGCAATTATTAATTACAAAATTTCAAGCTTCATGGACTAGATCTATTAACACTTTTATGCATGCCCTAGCATTATAATTTTATCCATATCTGTGTTACTTGTTACAAAATAAACAAAAATTTGTGATGTATTCTATAAAAATATTTGACGTTTGTAATTACACATTATCATGAATTAAATGCATTTAAATTTAAATCAATTAGATTAAAAGGCAAGAAACTTTGAAAGATTTCAGATTTTAACGATCGCCCAAGAGAGCTCTGTTAAAGTTTAATATCAGTACAGATTATTGATAGAGATGGCTGAGTGGAATAGAGAAACATTTTATGATATTAGATGAATATGCATTCAGGCTAACATAGGAATGGTATACATCTTCTGTATATTTAAAAAGGGAAAATATATCATTTAGTTTTCTAAAAATATTTAATGATTTTAACCCTGTTCGTATTTACTCCACATACGTAGCGTTCGGGTCAATATGACCCGATTCAGAAAACTAAGCTTTCTTGCACTAAACGGCAGGTGCCATTTAAGAAATGGTTTAAACAATAGTAATGCAAGTTTAAAAATAGATATAATAATATAAAGCATCTATAAAAATAACAGAAAAATATTTGAAATTGAAACTTACCTTTATTTACAATTTGAACAGTAATATCTTACATGAGATTTCCAAATATGATTCTTACAATAGTAACATAACATATTAGTTTTGTTGTCATTGCTGCTTGATGGACAAATCTTGCACCCTGCATGACTACCGTGCAAGGTGAAAGATGGATTTTCAGCAGATCCCAATGGTACGTTTTTCCTTTATCTCTGTATTCGTTTCACTACTTTTATTGAGTCCTCACTTCTTCGTAGGTGTGGCCTTGCTTCAAAGTGTAGGAAAATAAGTGATTTTCCCAGTTCTTCCGAACATAGCCTTCGTTATATTCAATGTGTTTCCATTCCATTCACTATGTATTGGAGTCCGTAGAACAAATACATTGTACGCTTAAGTATCAAGTATGTTATACAGTACTAACATGGGCCAGCGATTTATTAGGAAGTTCTGATTTATTTTTTCTAGTGGTGCCAAGCATAGTCATTTTCCGTTTTAGAAGAAGTTGTCCTAAGGTGTAAGATGTGAAAAAATTATTACATTATGTAATACTCTGCCCCGAATACCCATAGGTACTACTTGCATCTCCTGAATTTTCTCTGGCTTTGACTCTCGTTCTTTTCCAATGTAAATATCTGTTTTCAGTACATAGTTTTACAAACACATAAAATACACATTTTGATCTCATATTTAGAACGCTTACTTGGTATATTCTATTTGAAAGGACATCGGCCGCAAAATCCTACTAATTGTGCATCTACAGTAATATTTTCATTCGGATTATATAATTTTGGTAGAATTTCTATCCACTTTTCCCAGCTACCTCTCACTGCAGCTAATTTATCCAAATTTCTTCTTTCTTGACGCGTGGATTTATTATCAAAACGAATAACTTTCGATATGTTGTAAAATGTCTCGAAGGCCATTGTAGCACGAAATACATTTCTGCCAGTGTCTTTATCCCATAAGCTTTTTGTTGATTCTCTATATGATTTATAAACACCAGCTAACAATTATGATGCTACATATGCTTAAAAGGTTTTTACTTCGGGTACTTTTCCACCTTTTTCAATAAATCTTTTCTTCTTCAATATTAGTCATTTTTATGAGTTCGTTTTCAATTCTAGAACTGAATACTACCCCCAATGCATTTTTACGTCTGTTATCCTTGCCGTTCCTTATCTCGTGACTCCTGGGGTAGTTTTTACAATATTAGCAATTGTTGATTGAGAAGAATGTGACAGCGGATCCAACTTTTACTTTATTTCACGATTCTTGGACTGAATACTCGCTTTACATTTCATTTGTTGATTATCGTTATCAGAACTTTCATTCTCAATTTCATCCACTTGTATGATTTTCATACTCGGATACTTCTTCGCTGTCAGAAGCTTCTATTAGTTTGCCTGTATCAGCGTGATTCAAATTATGCGATTAGCGATTTTTTCGCTCACATTCACAGGCACAACTCTTTCACAGTATATCAGAAAGTGAAATACAGCAGAAAAAAAGAAACGTTGCAATAAGAGCAAATAGTTTGCCCCTGCCAATCGTATCAACTTTTTTACCTTGCACGCGCTCTCTTGTCATGTGACCAAACACACACGTCAATGAAACAGTTTTCGAAAACGGATAAATTAGAGAAACTATTGTTACGAATTTATTTTGAATTATTCCAAACAAATGTGAGCATGTATGAGCAAAATTAAATGATTTTTTATAGTGAGTCATACTGATCCGAACGATACATTAAGTATAAATTGAAATATATGCCTTGGAAATACAAATAAACACAAATTTCTTGGAAATATAAATAAAAATCCCTCTTGGAGTATATATTTATATTATTTACCAACAATGTCAAGAAGTGTTATGAAAATATCCCTGTACTATATTTTTTATGAACGTATAAATTTTATTTTGGGTCATATAGACCCGAACAGAACAGCAGGGTTAATTTGATATATCACGAATTAAAGGCACTTCTATTTAAATCAATCAGATTAAAAAAAAAAACTGAATCTGTTGCTTTTAAATAGTTTAGTTTTTAATTAGTTAAATTTAAAATTTAAAATTAAATTTGAAAAATAAATTTGTAATATGTTTTGTCGAATGGCAACAGAGTCAAATGAATTGCAAAATCAGTTTCGAGACCAAGGAGGTTAGACTAGATGGCGTTCGCATGATATCACAAAAATGAAGTCAAGGAGATATCGGCAACGTGAAGTCACGACTTATCATAGCCGCCGTACTTCGTACAGATAAGACTACGAAACATAAATTGCACTGACTTTGAGAGCAACGGTACCTTTTTAATGTATCGTCGACGTTTGCAGACTCAAAAGTGTCTTTATGCATAAAATACCACTGAAACTTTCACTGGTCTTCTAAGTTTTACCATGTATATACATCTGTCTTATAATTACATATCGTGATTTCATTAAATTTAAAAATTCTCTTGATTTTTCTATATACTAAGTAGAAAATCCTTTATGTTAAGTTTTAAAATTAGACCGGCAGATTTATAAACATTCAATGATGAATACCTAACCTGTAGAGAATACCGACTGGAATGTAAACAAAACCCACCAGACGTGCGCCTATGGCAGTGGCCGTGATAAGTCGTGACGTCATACCGTGATGTGGCAGCGGCCATGATAAGTCATGAAGTCATACCATGACGTTTATGGCTTCATTTTCGCTGTACGGGACATACGAAGAAGGCTTACTCCATTTATTCTAGCCTCCTTCTTCGAAACTTATAGCCTCTCGTGTTAATAATTTTTTTTAAACTTACTTTTCTCAACAATCATTTTTATATTTTTTTTTTATTTTGAACTCATTTTTTCGATACCTTTGTATCATTTGATTTTCACAGTGTATCGCAAAGTAAACTTTAATAAATTATTCTTCTACTGATCTTTATTAAACCTCGCATGTGCGTGCACGTATGTGATAATAATAACCCTCACATAATCATCACATATGTATACTGATACATCACCTATGTATACATATACATGCGCATACGTATACTCAGACGATCGTGATATTGTTCGGTAATATCTCTTCTAGATACTTTTTTTAACATTCAATGATTCAGAGGGGAAAGCAACAACAAGGAGCATAAAAACAAGTAAGATAATTACATAATTCATAGTATCATGTCTAAATAGGTGTGATCTCAGAATTTAATTATAATTACTATATATTCTTTCTTATAGAGATTAGAATATAATTATAATTACTATATACTCTTTCTTATTCAGACTTCAGCAATTTTTTTTCTACAGAGATGGGTGTATCCATTCTCGAATCAAATTTTGATTGCCGAGGCCAAAGAAAATATGGTATAATGCCCACTACTGAGATGCAATGTTCTTTTTTCTGGAAATTAAATTAAATAAGAGCTTTGTTTTCAAAATTTTAAAAGCTACCAAATTTGGGCTTTAGTTAAAAGTTGATATATCTGTGCCTTTTTGATCATATTCGTTTCGTGTATGTATTTTGTCGCTAGTTTTCTTTTTATTTATTAATTTTGAAGAGCAAAACGCCCGAGACGACCATTCACTCAAACGACCACAACCACCCGAAGCGTCTGAGATTGCGATGTTGTTTCCTTCCCTTTCCTTAGATATGCAGTAGCAAGTGCAGTTTCCCCATGTGCATTCTATCAGTTATAACAGACAGCTTGTCCTAAGAGGCTAATGGAAGCTTCTTTGTTAGAAAGTAGAAAGGATGCTATTTGAAATCTTCACATCTCTGTGTGCATTAATGGAAGAGGATGGAAGGAAACGGACGGGACGGATAATGGACGGGGACAGGCGTTTCGGTATTTTAAGCATACAAGTTAGCGAACGCTTCGGTTTTCTAAGAGTTAAATGAAGAATTCTAATCCGCTGAAATGAAAAGTTTTAACTATTGAAAAGAAATTTAAAGTTTCGGAATGTATTAGCAAAGAAAAACTATGGTCAGAAAATGCAATAAACTAAATATCAGAAAATGTACATGGAATGACTGGAGCAGAAGCTGGAAAATTTATCAAGATTTCAGGAAGGAAAGAAATATTCTCGAAAGGGTAAATTATAAAGAAGACAATAATAAAGTTACTAATAATGCATTATTATTAAATATGTAAGCAAAAATGTTTGCATAAAATCAAAAAATTGTTCATCCTCTGCTTACATACCTTAAAAAGGAAATACGAATTTTTTTTTTCAAACTAAATAAGTACACATTTAAGAATTTATTATAATACAAACAAACATGTTTTTTTATGCCTATCTGCAACCTGCAAATGCAAACCGAGCTAAACTGACAAGGCTTGATTTATTTGGTGTAAAGTCTTGTCCCACAAATGCCGGTTAATTGCGAACGCATTGCAGCTAGAGCATACAGAACGAAAATACCTAGATCTAATTCAAGTAAAATCTAATTCAGTCAGATCTAATTCAGTATAATTGCTTCTTAGCCTCCTTCTTGGTAGAGTCGATTGACCTGAAGATGCGAATGTATGTGCGTATGAAATGAGATTGAGGTAGGTGTTTAGATAATTATGAAAGCATGGAAAAAATTGCATTATTTCATATTAGAATTTTATATTCTCGAAATAAGATGCAGTCTATTGAAGTAACAGGTATATGGAATGCTTTTATTTGAAATTCATATGCATTTTTATGTTTAGTTAAATATGTAAGACTCTGTAAAATGTTACTATAAATGCAAAAAATAAAAATATTAAATATTTACTTCTCCGTTACAAAGTTAAGTATTTTAAAGAAGTCTGCCTTGCTTTCCAGAGTTAGAATAAATTAGAATTTGTTCATAAAATATTTTTAGTGATCCCAAACTGCACTATTTTACATCAAAAACCTTGCAATCGCCTCGAAAAATAAAATGTCCTTGGACATAGTCAAATGACTATTTAAAAAAAATACAGGAATTTAAAGCGAAAGCTGTATTATGGCTTTATTATCGTTAGACTTTCTTTTTACACTTATATAGCTTCGTGTATAAAAACAGCATAGATGGCAACGACAGTGAACATTTTCTAAAGATATAAAACTGGCAAACTATAGCAACAAAAGATGTAAACAAAACCTAGATGATAGTTTTAAAGTAATGGAAAAGAAAAAAAAAGATTCTTTTAAGAAAAGAAATCAAGAAAGTCTTCATGAAAATTTAACTACGGGAACTTTTTTGAGGACAGGAACAGGATGGAAACATGTCTGAAGAGAATATAATTTAAGGGAAGATGCTGCCAGGTATGAATAAAATACAAGAGACGAAATGCACAAAATAACAAATCAGACACACTATAGGATTGTTTAGTATTCCTCAAGTGATTATATTCCTCAAGATTTTATTTTTAAAAAAAGGCAAAAGATGGACTATGTTTTGTCCAACATTTTACTTGGATATTATAGCTCCAGTGGTTTTCGAATGCGTATATTTGTGCATGATAAAAAACAATATATATTACACATATACACGCATTCATCTCTTTGTAAATCACAGCTTAAAATACGCTGGAGCCCAGCTCCGATACTTGTCAGTTTTTGTCATAAATTGTAATCTTAACTGGAGGGCACAGGACTCCTAAATAAGAGGACTCTGGCACTTCTTTTACGTGATTATACCACAGTTTCTGTAGAATGTTTTTTAATTTCCAAAATTTTATTTTAATAATAAGTAAGGCCTTAAAAATCGGCTCTAACTTCGGAATGTATGTCTTTCTTTCCTTCAGAATCAAACTCTTTGAAGGAGGTTGAGACTTTTATGGAACGAAAATTCCTACCCATATGCCAAAAGTTTATTCATTAGGAAGGGCAATGAATTCTAAAAGCGGGTAAATTTTTCGTTCCCAAAATTACTAGGAAATGATCATTCTGGTCGCACGACTAGACCAATGCTGGTGCTTTTTTCCATTGCACGGAAAAGAGCACTTACAGGCGTTTTGGAACGATGTAATCAAATACAGAGGATGAAAATTGTTACTTTACAAATAAGTTTTCGGATTCGGGGAATTGTTTTGCCCTGTCACATTCTGCTTGAAAGCTAGAATTGTACCAGCAGCGGATGGTGGTCAGAAAGTGTGGGGATCTTCTTGCTTTCATACTTACATATATCCATTATAATTGCCGTCTATACTCTCGCGTTGTTTCTAGCATGACGCTTTAAATGTTTTACCATTTTGGATCGGTGTGCTAGCAAACAAATAGTCCTTGTTTTATCCCTTGAAACAGTACCTTGCATTGTATATTGAGGGTTTAAAATTATCTAAAGGGGAGCTGAGCTATTTTTTAACTCTTATAGCGAATTGTACTTCTAGCCTGAGCCCCAAATAAGACGAAATCCGAATTTATTATTCAACTATTTCCCACTCTTTATTTATTATCTTATAAGATATTTCCCCCACCTTTTTAGCATGTTTTCGTAGTGTAATGGTCAGCACATTTGGAGCGTATTCGAGAGGTTCGAGTCCCGGCGAGGGCATTGCTCATTTTATTTCTCCTGCTACGAAATAACCTAATGGACCTACAGTGGCCCCCGAGCTAAAAAAAGGTGTTGGATGATGATGCTCCACCGCCAAGATTTGGCGATTGGGTCTCATAATCTCTAGTCGCCCCTTAAAAGGGGCAGTATATAAGGTATTTCTCTCGCCTTCTTAGCATGCCTTCGTGGTGTAACGGTCAGCACACACGGTGCGTATTCGAGAGGTCTGAAATTCGAATCTCGGCGAGGTTGCATTGCACATATCTTCAATTTTCTGACATCGAAAAAAATCCTAATGACTCTATAACCTTAACCTTACATTTTATTCAATTTTAATTAGTTTCTTAATTGTTTTATTTATTTAAAATTGTTCCTTTTCTCTGACGGCTTTCCATAGAGTTCTGGCCCTTATTTCAGAAATAAAGCCCTAGTGTAAACCTGAATACAGTTATTCACCGTGATCGTTTGATCGTTATCAGAGAATTCAGTTACTCCGATAAACTTATCCCGCTCAATTACCCTGATAGTGAAATACCTCAATTCCATAGCGCGATACAATCTCCCCGCCAATCTGGTCAGTATATCGTTGCTGGCTGCGACATTACTAGGCCCGCATAGGATAAGATTTGGATATCTGTAAGTGTATAGTGTCTGTGCGTCAGGGGACTACTTAAAATACCAGCTAGCCTTTCAAGAGGTTTTGTAGAAGGGGAAGCGGAATGAGAGACACCAGGATCCATCAACCGTAGTGCTGTCCATGAAAACTGGGACGGAAGTTCCCTCTTCCCAAGGGGTGCAAAATTGGTTGTTTCCTGTGGTGCATTTTGGGGGATGTGCTCGGTGATGAGGAGGTTAAATAACTCATGATTTTGGCCTTTCTTAATGAATGGTTATTCTGTCAAAGTATCCGGTCATTGGAGCGAAAGGGAAACTAAAAGTAATACAGTTACTGCATTTCTTTAAGACTCTTTCATGTTCTTAGGTTCAGACTAAAAGTCTAGAATCCTCTGTTTTCAAATCCACGAAAGGGAGAAGATATGCTATAGTGTTCACTATAATTTCTGTTATTTATTTGATAGTACAGTATGCAAATAACGTAGTAAATTTAGTAATAAACTTTATTGAAACTTTACTTAATATTGGTAACGAAATATGATATTTTACACATTGTATGAGAATTGTTCTCGAATATTTTCCTTTAACTAATTTATCAAGTAAACGCAGGTATACAAGGCAGTAAATCCAAACCACAACTGAAGCACAGAAAGGAAAATATTCTTTATGTAATAAATGACATGTCCTCCTAAGTCTATTACCTATGCATAAATAAATTTTGCTCATTTTTAAATACATAATTCAAGAAAAGAAAGCTTGCTTGTCGTCCTCTGCAAATAAAAAAAGTTAGTTTTAAGTTCTGGAGCAAGATGTTTCGTTTCCCTATAAAGGAGGTGAACAAATAATGTAAGGAATAAAATCACAGGTGAAAAAAATAAACAGACAATAATGCTTGGGTTGAGAGGAATGTATTTTCAACCAAAATGAAGATTAACTTTAGATACAATTCTATGTAGCAGCCACACATCTTAGAAGTTGCTGATTGTAGAACTCATATTCAGGTTATTAAGAAAAAACAATTTAAATCAATATTGTCAAGATCACAAAAGTTTTAACAATTTATTTGATTAACTGGGAAAGCTTCATACTAACTGCAAGTCTGATATAATATGAAAAATTAATCCACGAAATGATTGCTGGCGTACAAGCGAAGTCAACTTTCCTAACGCATACATTACCACCTACGCAACTTGTCTAAGCAAGTTTATCATTTTCTTTTGTAACAGTACCTTTCTCATTTAAGATTGACTAATGAAAGATGTCTATCTCAGTTAAGGTTGACTAATGAAAGATTTTAAAGTACTGTTATCGTAAAGAACATCATTACTTCAAGGTAATGATCGATTGACCTTACGAGATAGTGACAGATAAAGAGACTCGGTGAGATGGACAGTCAGATAAGTAATATTGAATCAAAATGACATGAGGCGGGTAGAGAAAACAGGCATTGATTAACTGACGTATCTGATATTTGTGCACATTGTTAGCTGATTATATTCTATAATTAATTGAAAATTTTTAAATACTTTATAGGAGGCTTAAAGTTCTGTACTTAAAAGAGGTTAATTTTAAGTGAAATGTATTTCCTTCTCTATGCATATTTTTACTTTCAATGCATTAAGTCTCTTCACAGCTAACCTACATATTAAATGTATGTTAATGTAAGAACGTTTTCTATTTTATGCTGTGGTTTAGATCCCTATATTAACTGCGTTTTAAGTCCTGAATGGCAGTTTAATTTATTGAGCTACTCATTATGATTAATGAACATTAATCTTTAAGTGACGTAATAAAAATTATGCATAATTTATATAACGTTATCTTCTAGAACCATAAATAATGTTTCCTGTTTTAAATACTTTTCAAATATTAAACCAGTTTCTCATCTAAATTGTTAATAATTTTTATTTTAAGATAAAAATGTGCTAAATAGATTTATTGAAGGTGATGAATATACTAAGACACATATGATACCACTCAAGTAAATAAAGAAAATGTTTAGGAGTAATGTGAGACTGAGATTCATGAGACTAACTCAAGAGAAGTTTAGCTGAGTATGATAAAATTCTCATGGAACTGTTTTTATTTCCTTGTACGAAGTAGAGAAAGTATTGTAGCAACGAAAAACTTCTGGGTATCATATTTCAACGAAAATCATTCCAACCTTCAGCCGCTCTTGAAACCATTTGAACAATGTTTTTGCATAACATCTGTACGTACGGACAGAATAAAGGACTGCTTTTGCCAAATATGATTGTAAATTGGATTTAGAATGGATTCAAAAGACATTTTTTCACGTCTGTAGGTACGTATGTATGTATCTCGCATAACGGAGGAATGAGTAACCGTAAAACGTTGAAATTTGGTATATGGGACTGCTAAAACATGTAGTTGTGTACCTCCCTTTGTCATTGCAATCGGCTGTGCCAATCGTATATATATATGTGTGCGTATATATAGATATATATGTAATAGATTCTGTAGCAGAGCCCAGGCAGTTAAACCCGGAATGAAGAGCGAGAATTTTGATCGCTGATGGCTTAAAGATGTTAAAATCCACAACGAATAAGAAATTTGGCAATCGAGGTAGATTTAATTATTAGATTATATAATATTTAGACTATTTTTAGAATAGAGAAGGGAATTTAAGCTGCTAGTTTAATCTTTTACATATTTTTAATTTTTCGTACATATATATATTCCCACTCTGTTACCTGGTTTGGTGAGCTTAGTTTTTTATTCTTATGCGTTGGTAAATTGTGCATTTTTTGCTTTAAAAGTGATTCAACAATGTGGTTTGTATGTTCCAGTTAAGGTTTTTATGCTTTTAGTTGATTTGCTTGCAATAGTTGTAGAATTGTGAACAATTTAAAAATGGCGAGTTAAGCCTAACAAATGCCCTTTGTTTACATTCTAAACCTAGTTAGAATAGTGAATTAAGTCAGTTTCTGCTATTGTTATACGTTGGTAAATTGCGAATTTTTTGCTTTGAAAGTGATTGAATAATGTGGTTTGTATGTTCCAGTTTAGGTTTTTATGCTTTTAGTTGATCTGCTTGCAATAGTTGTAGAATTGTGAACAATTTAAAAATGGTGAGTTAAGCCTAGCAAATGCCATTTGTTTACATTCTAAACCCAGTTAGAATAGTGAATTAAGTCAGTTTCTGCCCCTTCGATGTTTTTTGCCGCCCAGTGACGAATTTTTTCAGTGTCTTTTTGCCGAGGGGGATCAAAAGTAAACTGTCAGTTTTGTGGTCAGTTTTGTGGTCAGTGAGTAAGATGTCTTCTTACTCACTGGTCGAATTGCTTGTTTCTGTGTAGGAACTCTAATTTTAATTACAAAAGTTGTTTTTAATTTTTTTAACTTTATTTGGTATGTTATGTTATTTAAAATTTTTAATGAAGGTGCTTTGAGTTTTTATGTACTTGTGCTTTGCCGCGAAGTGAGAACTAAACTTATTGAATGAGAATGTATTTTCTAATTTCGAATTTCTAATGAAATTCGAGGAAATAAGTTTAATTGAAATGCAGCAAAAAACGTGCATAATTTAATAGACCATACAAGGAAATCATATGATGTTCATATCAATTTTTTTTTTAAATAGGCTTTGTCTTCGAGAAGGTGGCAGCACTTTACAACAATGAAATCTTCTGCTTGTGAGATATTTTTCAGTCCACAGCATTTCATATTGTGTTTAGCTTATTACAAGTTCTGAGAGATTTGTTCAACGAATGAGTCTTTCTAAGGGAAGAGACGTCTTCGTAGAGAACTTCCGAAGAGAAACTGATTTTTATTTACGTTACACATAGTGAATCATGAAAATATCCATGCAGCTAGCCTGTTCGGCGAGGTTTCAATTGAAGTCCACCAGTGATCAGTAGTCTCATTCATTCGGCCACAGTTCAAGTCGTATAAAATTTTATTGAAGTTTTATATCGTCACAGAATATTAAGTTTATGAGTTCGCTTTGAAAATTATCGCAAACGATAATTCATTGAAAGAGTATAAAATGGGCAGGCTAAAGTTACAAAATGAAAAACAGATAAAAGCAGATCTTACGAGTTATGTATGCAATTTTTGGTCCCTAAATTTCAGTTAAATTACTATTGAATTACTGCTAAATTCAGGTATTCCTAAGGATACTGGATATTCTTTCTTCGTCAAGGAAATAATTAAAGACAATAAACTATAAATAAGCAAAGACAAGTGAATTAAATTATTAAAATATACATAAAGTTTTACCCGCATTTGTAATATATCTTATAAAAATTACCGATCATGCGTTTTTATAATAAGATATATTAAAAACGCATGATATGTTGCTGTCAAAAAATATTGATGAGAAGAAAAGAAGTTGTTACTCAAATTATATTTATTTTTTTTCTTTTCTTATCTTACTGAAGATAAAGTTTGATATTTCAAAAGCTTGTTCAACAATTAAAACTGAAGTATCTTTCAAAGTAGTCATGTGATAAGAAGATAAAGAATAACTGTTTTAATCACATGTGTGAGAGAAAAAATTGCAGTTTATTTCTATGATGAATACCAGTTTTTATAATATGAAACTTGTATTTCTTACTTCGGTTTCAAAATTAGAAACCTCTGTATTAATTAGAAATTTAGAGTAAACTATCTTCCTCCTCTGTCTTTATTACGTGTTTTGAAATGAAGAATAATTCACGGGTTTTGAAACACGGTTTTTATCACGTATTTTGAAACAAGGAAATAATTCACTGAACAAAATAAAGCTGTACAGCTGCTGCTAATTAAAGTTAAAATATGCTACGGGTTACAGCTAAAAAATAAATTTCTAAAAAAATTAAAGTTCAGAGGTAGCATGCCTTTTGAAGAGTTAAAGTATTAAAAACATCTGAAAGTTTTCACATTTTATATTACGGCAAAAAGGGTGTTTTTTTACCGTGTTATGTATTATCTTTAATTATTAAATATCATGTTCTTCGCACTTAAACCACATAAAATTCAATTCAACAGCCATATAGCAACTCATAAATGCTATACAAAATATGTAATACATAATAAAACAAATTCCATATTACAAATTTGGGCTGCCAGATGCCCATATTCGAGTGGAGGTCTACGCTATTCAAAATTTGATGTCTCTAGATACCGTTGTGTTTTCAAAATGCGGAAAACATGCATATATTCATGCAGGTTCTTCATTAATTTCTTTGAATATAATGCAGGGCTGTAATATTTGGTGGTAACAATTTGAAAAGTGAAACCCGTTTTATAGTGAACCAACGCAAGATACCAAAACGAAATTAATAGCCCTTCTTAGCAAATTGCCCCTTTGTTCTAATAAAGTTCCACAATCTGAAAACGTATTTTGAGATAAAAAGCATTTTTTGAATTCTTGAAATAAAAAGTTATTTTTCAAATACTTTCAAAATAAAAAGTGAATAAACTGCGCGATGAGAGCTCAGTTAAGCATTCATAAAACAATTAAAGTTTCGAATTATTTTATTTCTTTTCTTTATATAATTTATATAATTATTTCTTTACATATATTTATATAATTGTTTCTTTACATATATTTATATAATTATTTCTTTATATATTTCTTCACTAAATTACCCAGGAATATGCAAATGTAGGTAGTGTGAAAGAAAAAAATTTAACACATTTAAGAGAAACACGTAGTTCATAATATTGCAAACTAGATAGTTCGTAATACTGGATACTATTAATGCGGCTATTTAGGTACTTTTCCCGTTTCTTAATGTTGCTAAATTTAGGTATGAGCAAAATTCACGTGTTTTTTGGTTCCTGAATTTCCTAATAAGCAGGCTTGTATTTAAACTGCTTTAAGTTGGTATTCGCTGAGTGTTAAATTAATTTTCCTTTAGGAACAGAAAACAATTTCAACTTTCAGATGATTTAAATTTTAATTTCACGTAATTAATTTTCACTTAATTTTAAATTTAATTTCACATAATTAATTTTAATTTTCATGTAATTATTAATTACTAATAAGTCTCTGCATAAGTATTTCTTTCTCGGTTAGTAGCAAAATTTTTAAGAACTAATTATTTTAAATTTGCGTAAATGATAGGATATAAACAACCAATGAATCTATTAGTTATCATTCATAGCTATATGCACGTTTAAATAATGATTTTGAGCCAATTAAGTGTTTCTACCTCTTGAACGGTAGCTCTTTGCATTAAAGTATACAACAATTCATTAATGAGATTTAATTTTATCTACATTTACTCTTAGATAAGATCTATTATATAACTTAAAAAGTCCATTCTAGAGCAACAGTAAAAATCTAGAGGAAATTTCTTCCTCTAGATTTTTAATTCTACAGAATTTGCAAGAGTCTCCAGAATTTAGAAGAATCTCCTCCT
>KK114373.1:673281-880130 GCA_000611955.2 Stegodyphus mimosarum | reverse complement strand
GTGTTCGAGGTTTTACCATTAAAAGAAATGGTTAAAACAAACTAAAAGTGCGGAAAAAAATTAAGTGTTCTACTACCTTTCTTACAAATAGTTCAAGGTACCTGAAAAGATACGAAATTACAGCTAGACACCAACATATTAGAGAGAAGTCTTCGCGAGAAAGAGAATGCCATAGTATTTGCTTATCATCTAGCCATCATGTCCTACGCGACTAATCCTGTCGCCAGTCTATAATAAATAAATAAGCTTTGGTGCAATTTATGAACCTCGAAGGAGCTTATCCATTCCAGCACTACCAGTCTGCCTCAAACACTGTAATTACCAATTTTACTTGATCATTTCTCCAGACATCTCTCATTAGGACATAAAAAGCAAAGAGCCAAAGCCTTGAAAAATGATCATAAAGTTTTATAGTCACAGATCACAATTTGCACTTTTTTAAGGATTTTTTAAGATTTTTTCTCACTTGTAATCAGAGAAACTCTCAGACCGCTTGACCTATCTAAGCTGTACTGCTGAATGGAGAAAGAAAATAAAAACTTAAATGTACCTACAATCAAAGCAGTTTGTCCAGAAATTCGTCAAATTCTCGACAAGCTGTGATATTTCTTATACCATTTTACCTATGAATCTGATAGCATTCTCATGGCGAGTAATGGAGTTGCGTATCTCACTCGGTGAAAGGATTTTCAGCTGAGTTAAAACATGAGCAAGTCTCCAAGTGAGATATATTATATTTATACATACATCTGTATAGGCGAGTGTTTCTTTTTCCTTAGGTTTTATTTCTGCTGTTTGCTTCTCTTGTGAAGTAAAAGAGAATCTAAATATTTGGTTATTGTTCTGTAGAGGAATCTCTTTCGATTTAAATTATCTTATTTTAACTAGAAATTCATACTAGTTTCTTGCTCTTCATTCTTCATAGTAAAGAAATTGCAGGAGCTAAAACATTCTTGTATTAAATTTAATACCTAAACATTTGAATTAAAAGATCAGCCGTTTTAGCCAACGAACTTAGTTTAACTTCTTTGCGTGCGTTATCTGTTTCAATTGGTCTGAGTGTAATATTCCCTGAATATAGCACAAACGCAGCAAAATCGTGGAAAGGTTTTACTGGGTGTATCAGTACAGTGGTGAAAAAGTTTCAGAAGAGATAGAATACACTTAAAAGATGGGAAATCATTATAGCAATGCATGGTCGGAAACACATTCTTGACGCGGTAGTGACTACACAAAGTCAAGAAAGAAAGGACTCGAACGGGGTGATAAGACAAGTTTATTATGTAAGGTTTTAGTTAAACTAACAAAGTTTTATTTTAATTTAAATCTTTCTATCCCTTCTCATTTTCAACTTCCCGTTAGAAGAAGCGCGCGTTTTCAGCTTTATGCTAATTTGAAGTGGAGCCAAGTTCTATTTAAACCAGAGGCAGAAACCTCTTAGTGTGAGAGAGACCACGATCATTCTCTTTGACGTTCGCTTGACTAGCTAGCATTTAAATTCTAAGCCATAGCGCTTTACGTGATTACTTATTGAAATAAATCCAAGTGCGTCAGTATTAGTAAATCTTGCTACGCACCATTTAGTTAGAGGCTAACCTCGCGTTATAAGCTCTGTGAGCGACAACTATTTAATTTCTATTTAGCTTTAGTTTTAAATTTATCTGATTGTTCATTTTAGACCCAAGTGTGGTCTTTTACTTTCTGTATCCCTCCCGAGTTGGGAAGTGGTTTGTAAATAATAGTGATTTAATAAAAGAGGATTTTAAATCCCTTTCAAGTGCAGTTCTTCTACCACTGAATCACAGCATTCTACCACAGAACATAGCTGCATTCAGCTCCCTGTTCCAGATCAGGACTTTAAGCTGTCACGAAGATGTTTTCCAAGAATATACACCGAACACTCAGTCCTGACAATTATACTGAGTACAACAAAAGCAAAGGAATGAAACAACATAAAGAGACAACTATTATCATCAAAGAAGGTGTCCGAAATTACGACCCGGAGCATGATGCAGGAAACGTGCGTCATGCATCTTCCATACGATCTTTCATTCGTGATGCAGATCTTCCATGCGCCAGAGAAGTGAGGCTTGTATCACGGTGCGGGGTCGTAATTTCGAGCACATTTAATGACGATCGGTGTTTGTTTTTGTTCTTATTTGTAGGTTTCTGTTGCGCTAAACATAATAAAACATGATTTGTCTTATTGTTTGTGTCCTTACTTTTTTGCGTTTTCTGTCGTCATTATCGCGCCAGGAAAGCATTTCCGATCATGCATTGCTATGTGATTTCCCATCATCTAGGTGTACACTGTCTCTCCTGAAAGTTTGTCATCTCTGTACTGATACCCCCTGTATATACAAGCAAGTGTAAAAATGGTGAATCCACTAGCCGTATATCATGGGTAATGCTTTGGAAACAGAGATGGTGGGTATGCTCGATGTGTTCAATTCCTCTTCAAATAGTTGATCCTTTATATACAATTTATTTACTGTGCAATATGAAGAACAATAAACTAGTATAAATTTCTAGTTAAAACATGATAATTTGAATCGAAAGAGATTCATTAAAAGTTGATTAATAACAGGTGGTTGGTACAAAAGGTAAACGCTATCACATAGTCGAATGGAATTCACCTTCCTTGCACAGAAATATGCAAAGTTTTGGATACGTTCTTTTCACGTGTGTGGAATAGGGTTCAAGTGGGTGTTCCAGATACTAATATCAAGGAATGAGTAAGTATTTGAATAAAGGTTTCCCTCGTATAAAGTGGAAAATGCCGTTAAGAAAATTTGTCGACTGTGAGAAATGGTGTGTGTTTGGAAGAAGGGAAGCAGCACAGACAATAACACAGGTTCAGAACAACCTAAAGGTAATCAAAAGCTACATGTAGAGACTCTCAAAAGAGCTTTTAAATACACTGGTTATGCATGCAGACTACCAGGTCTAAGTTGAAGACGTGTTACCAGTGACCCTCAGAACCTTTATTTGGCAACACTAACTAAATGAAATAGACATCTGTCATAAGTCAGATTGCAAGAGAATTTGCTGCAGTAACAAGCAATCGACTTTTCAGATAAACAATAAGTGACAGGCACCACAAAAGAGGGTTCTATGCAAGAAAACCCATGATTTGTGTCCTACTAATTCGAGCTACAAAATGCACGCTTTTGTAATGGTGCAGAGATTATTGTGAATAAAGTAGCACAGACTGGAGACGTGTTCTCTTTATGAATAAGTCTAGTTTTTGTTTGAATGGTGATTTCAGACGTGCTACTATTTCGAGGAAGCAAAATGCATAAGCTAGAAAACATCCGGGAAAGGCATCGGTAAAAAAGTGGCGTAAACATGATGTAGGTGCGTTTTATTCTGAATGGCGCTCTCACCAACACACTTTTACCAGTTCCACTACGAATGTTGAAATATAAGGGGTAATATAACCGATTCTTCATCGGTTTGCTTTCCATCACACTTCAAACCATGTCAAAGTTAGCTTCATTTTATTCCACTGTTTGCCGTGCACTTCAGGTGTGCTCCTCCAAACTGGCTCTTGATCAGGAACTAAATTTAAAAGCAGTAGCTATTGACAGGGTCTTTTCACCCAACATTATTAATCAAGCAATTAAAAAATTCTCCTCTAAACACACCGAAAGGCTCTGTGGTTTTAGGAGATTATAAGTCATTCCTATAGAGTCATTCCTTTCTTTCCATCAATTAGCTATAAAACTGTAGGTATTTTGCAGAAATTTAACTTTCGGATCGTCTATTCTCCTATCAATAAAATTCCGAGTTCCTTACTTAATGACCCCAATCCAGCTATGAATTCCTGGGGTGTTTACAGGATTCATTGCCAGTGTGGTTTAACTTACATTGATCAAACTAAGAGAGCCTTTAAATTTCGCGTTAGGGAGCATGAGGCATATGTTAGGAAAAAGGAAACACAGAAGTCCTCTGTTGCCCGGCATTGTTGGTCCGAAAATCACACTTTCAATTTTTTTACAGCCAAAATTATTTAAAAATCATCTTCCATTGGTGAGAAAACAAAGGCGAAAGGACGAAGCGTTTCCAAGTTGGTCTTGCAGTCTTGACATGATTTGTAATGCCATCACGAACTAAGGGATGTTTTTCAAACCGAAGGAAAAATGTAATGATTTATATTATATTGAAATAACGCTTATATATACCATTATTGACTTATCTCATTAATTAATAAATTTTTATGGCGAGCATGCTCGTATACAGGTCAAGAAGGATAGCTACTATATTATTTCCTTAAACTATGATCCTAAACACGTGCTTCAGTTACATTGCTTGTTAAAGTAAAAAACGATTTTTAGGAAATCAGTTTTAGCACTATGTACAAAATGCTTTGATAAAAAAATGTTTCAATTTTAGCTATAAACCTAATGCAACAATGATCTACCCACGGAATTTTATCGCCCGGCTGCAGACTCTGTATCTCTTAAACTTTCCTGCCTAAATTTTAATAATTTCACAGGCCCCAAGTTCTGTTCATCGGTTGCACTGACTGTGGAGTCAGCTCTATATCCACTTAACATAACATATTCGTTATATTTTAATTAACTAAAAACTTGAAATTTCCGGACTTTTGTAGTGTGCAATTCGCAGAGAAACACTTGAGAAATGTTTCAAACTACCGGCTACAGAGTATTATTGTCAATTCGTTTCTAATTGTCAGCAGCTTACTTGTACGAAATTTCTTGATTTAACTCATTAAAATAAAATAAACACTTTTCCCATTCATATGTTCCTACGCTGGGATTATTATAATATTTTAATTGGGAAGACAGACTGTTTCCGAACAATTTTTCCACCCACAATTTTAAAACTGGACTTGTATAACTACGCATGGGGTTTTAGAAATGTTATGTTTGGAGGAAAGAATTCGAACGATTGATATATATTTAAGAAAAATAAGGGTATAAGCAGTCTTTTAGAGCATCGAGCATCTTAAGACGGGTAAAGTTCAGAAGCGTTCTAGAAGCCTAGGCTAGAGCAAGGACCAGAACGCAGAATTGTAGAAAACGCGCACTTTGTCGCAAATGAATTTCTCCAATCAATTTGATACTTTTAAATAATGCTACTACTATTAGTTCCTATACTCGATACAAATGATACATGCAATTCGAAAGTGTATCTACGGCTTAAAATTCCAAGCACGAATGCATGCTGTTTTACTTCCTTCATACTTGCCAGTCTAGTAATCTCTGTTACTTCCGTGTCTGTTATCTTAGTTATTCTTGAAGTGTCTGTGTTACCACTCCTTTGGTGAAATTCTTCACAATTATCCCTGTTTATATTTCATCTTCTCGGGTCAATAGAGAGCCTATCTCAAGTTTAAATGCGATGCATATCCGGTTTTCATTATAACCAGTTTAATGAAGCTTTAGTTCATAAAATTATGTAATAATTCAGTTTCGTTAGATCTCCGAAATAGTATACATAGTTTCTATTTCATTATAGATAAATATTATATATAGCTTCTGTTATTTAGTGTAAGGTTGCGCAAATCGTACCACCGCTTAAATCTTACCTTTTAAATATAAGGCGTGATATCACGTCGTCTGCCACTCATCCGGCAAAATGAGTTACTCCTTAGTCAACAATATTGTCTCCTTGTAATGTTTGTGAGGGTGACCGCGAGGAGGATACAATTCAGTCCCTAAAATTCAAAGTATGGGTACACGACTTATGTGCTAGAGTTGACAAGGAAATGAAAAAGTATCTTTGCGATGACTGATGTAGTAAATTATATAAATAAATTAATTAAGAAAAAAGAAGTTTTACAGAGGCTGTTCGCACATTTTTAGACGATTTTGGTAAGCAGTAATAAAAAATTGTTTGCTGCAAAAGAAGTAATTGTAATTGTACTAGGCTTTTAAATGTCAAAATTATCGTCTGTGGCTTGAAAGTTTTGTTTTTATTCAAAATGGCGAATTTAACAAAGCAGTGTTTCGAAGGCTACATTTACGCTCTTTCCGAAAAACAATATGCATACTCCGTTATTCAAAAACGATGTGAGAGTCATGTTTTTGTGATATCTAAAGCGTCGACAGGTAATATCATCAACAAGAAAGGAAAACAAAAACGTCAAATTGGAGCCTCCAGTGGGACAAAAATTCCAAACAAGTATCCAAGAAAAAAAACGGGCATCTTCGACTATTGCAAAGGTACGTTGTTTAATGTTAAAAGAAAATTCCCCTAGTCAAACGACAGTTGCAAAATCATTAAAATGCTCGGTGTCCACTGTAAACAAAATGATAAACGTTGATTTAAATCTTAAGAAAGCGAAAAAACGCAATGTGCATCGTCTTCTTCCAAAGCATATCGCTCAACGAAGGACACGCTGTAGAATTCTATATGAGAAACACTTATCCAAAGAAAAATGGAAAACAATTGTCACAATAGATGAAGCATGGGTGTATTTAAATGATTGTAACAAAAAAAAGAGCCATTTATTATCATAAAAGGGGAGAAAAAAATTTAAGTACATGGTTCAAAGAATCGAAAGAAAGTTTTTCTAAGGGATTCATGATTGCTGCTGGTTTTTCTTATAATGGCATGTTAAAAATAAAGAGAGTGCAAAACAAATGTCAAGAGTAACTCCAGATAATATCAGACACATATGTTATCGCCAAATTTTCTGAATGAAATACCATCGCTTTATCCACAGTGCCATCTATCTGTGAGACTCCATCAGGACAAAACTAGCAGTCACACATCAAAATCCACTCTAAATTTCCTAAAAGAAATGGAACAAAAAACTGGTATCAAGGCCATACCCTTCACTGATATCCCTACTAAATCTCCCGATGTGTCACCTATGGATTTTTGTGCTTTGGGACTTTTAAAAACTGCCTTATCCAAACGTTGTCCCAAAACCCCAACAGGACTCTGGAAAGCTGTTCGGGAGGAATGGGATAGAATACCTCTTCTGACACTTCAAAAGGCATCTTTATCCTGGAAATTGCGGTGTAGAAAGGTAGTTCAGAATAAGGGATGTAAAACAGAACATTTAAAACGCAAGAATTTTATGTAATTTAGTTTTGTGAATACAATACACATCGTCTACAAAATGTGCGAACAGCCTCTGTATAATAATTGTACAACTGTAAACTTAGCATGACTTAAGGTCTAGGGGTATGACTTATGATACTGGTTTTTCAAATCATATTAATTTAGTGTTCATAAATTTTATTAATTTTATCCCAGAGAATAGACTCTATGGAATTTTATTGTAATAAATATCAGCAACGACAACATAATATACGATTACCCCACAAAAGTGTTACTTTTTTCATTGATGCTACGATTCGCGCTTATTTTTTATTAGGAAGTACGACTTACGCAGCCTTACCCTAACCTATAATCTTTTTACATTTAAGATATTTTCATTTGAAAATCTTTTCGTGCAATTTCTATTTGAAAAAAAAATCATCTTCGTTTATCTATACTTCAAGTAAGATTTGGGATTTTCGTTTATAAATTTATTGAACATTTTTATTACTTTATTTTTTTTGTCTGATTTAAGTGTCCTGTAAAAACGTATTCTTGTTTTCATTAGATATAAGAAAGAATAGGTAATTTGAGATCCAGTAAATATTTTGACAGAGAGAGAAAGACAAATACAAAGAAGTCGAGTTACTTAAAAATTCGTGTATCGCTCCATGAAATTGTACATTTACATCGGTTTAAATTATTATTAAATAAAGGAAATTATTCGTAGTGTGAGACGGAAAGTGAAACTAATCACTCGACGTTCAGGCACTGTTTATGTGTTTATAACACATAAACAACGTTTATGTGTGTTAACAGTGTTTATGTGTTTATAACACATAATCAAAATACAACCGTTTTTTGTCAAGTTTCGGAGATGAATTGTTGGATTTGTAAGAGAAAATGCAATTCAGCTTATTTCTTTAATACTGAAACTCTTTTATGAGAATACTGTTTTTTCTGTTGGACGGTTTCTTCACTAAAATACAAAGCATCAATCCTATATTAACATAGGAGTTTTTTAAGCAATGCTTGAATACGTTTATCACTATTTAAAAATTAATAACTCAAGATTTCTGTAAGTTAGAGATCACATGCTTTGAAGCTATAATTTGGTTCGTTGTTTATTATATAATTCAGTTTTTATATTCCTGAAATACCATTCATTTCTAATATTCACTGTCATTTATCTACTTAAACGGTATTAATATAAAGTATATGTTTCAGATAAGTCGCATTGTAGGTAGGTGCTGAATTTTTTAGAGCTCGTTGTTGATGCTGAATTTTTGAATGCATTAGAAACTAAACACTCCAAAGAAGGATATTTGTGTAATTTCTGTAATCGTAAGCTCTCCGAAAAAAAAAAAAAAAAACTGAAAGCTTTCAGATTTTATATTACACTCAAACGCTTTTTTTCATTTACACGTTTCAAGAGCACTCTTGGGATAATGCCACATTGGACTAAAAATACTATCTTCAGAATTTCCGATAGAGAAACTCGCGCGCTGGAGATAAAAATGGTTTTATTCCCTACAGTGTTGCACTGCTTGTTTTGAAATTGGTGAGTTTTTTTTTAATAAAACATTTGCTAAAGTTTTACAAAATATGAAATAGATAACAAAACAAATTCCAAATTCAGCTTCCTGGAGCTCATGTTCGGGTGGAGGTCTATGTTACTCAGAATTTGATGACTCTAGGTACCGTTATTTTTTTCACATGAGAGAAACATACATACATTCATGTAGATTCTTCATTATTTAATTTCCTTTAATATAATACAGGATGATAATATTTGGTGACAACAACTTCAAAAGGGATTCCATCGAAAATGCCGTTTCGAGAAATAGCTCTTCTGGGCTAACGCTCATTTGGACGATAATATTTGGTGACAACAATTTGAAAAGTGATGCAGCTGTTTATAATGATTCCACGCAAAATGCGTTTTCGAGACTAATAGCCTAACGGCGAAAAAAAAATTCAAATCTGCCTATAAATTTAGCATTGTGTTGATATTAAACATTTCCCCAGACTTTCGATCTTAATAATTGCACATGCAATTTTCTATATTTTAAATTTAGGTTCAATAGAACCATCTCCTGGTGTACATATTGAACGAATTCTCATTTTATCCCTTTGTGTTGTGTTGCGACTTACCTCATTTGTCTGACAGTAACATCAGAACAAGCGAACGAAATTCATCATGGCGAGGAGAGCGAGATTGTGGCTGTAGTTGGCAAGACCTTTGAGCACCGCACAGGGCACAGTGCGACTTCGCTCAGTTCCGTCCCCCCCACCGGTATTGATGAAAAGCACCCCGGAGGGACGGGTCCGAGGGTCTTTCACCTCTCTCCCCCAACCACAGTCTCTCGAGAAAACTTTCGGCTCGCCACATATTTAGAGTGCTCGCATGCCGCACGGACACTTTACATTTGCAAACGCCCATGCCTCCTCCGAGATTCGAACCTGGGCCCTTCGGTACCGCAGTAGGCTTCCCTAATCACTATACCGTCTGGGTGGCTATTATCCCTTTACGTCATAACAAATTGTGACTATAGATGTTTCAACTAATAAAAAGATGTTTATTCTAAAAACTTACATGCTTTCATTTGTCGAATAACAAGTGAACAATATCACAACTGTTTTATGCGAAAATGTCCTATTCGAGAAAATACGTATTATTCCAATAATGCAAGCAACTGCAAGCTTCATCAAAATAAATTAAATTAACAGTGGGTTTCTTTTTTTTAATGTCCGAAGGGGCAATTTGAGCAGAAGGATTATTAATTTCGTTTCGGCATTTTGCGTTGATTCACTTTCCGCGTTTTTTCTCTTTTGAAATTGTTGCCACCAAATATTATCGCCCTGTGTTATATTTAAAGAAATTAAATAATGAAGAATCTGCATACATGTATGTATGCTTCTCGCATTGTGATAAAACAACGGTACCTAAAACCATAAAATTTTGAATAACGTAACCTTTCACCGAAATGGACATCCGGTAGACCAAATTTTGAATTTGGAATCTGTTTCATTACCGATTTCATATTTTGTAAAAGTTTAACAAATTTTTGATTAACAAACTCAAGGATTTCAAAGCGAGCAATGGCAACGTTGTACAGAAAAAACGTTTTCATCTCCAGCGCGCGAGACTGTGTATCCGATATTCTAATGATATGTACATTTTAAAATTTTTTTTGCGATACTGCTGTTAGACTGAATTTTAGGGTTTAAGGTGGGAAGAACATGATATCAAATAAATAACGGTAACACACAAAACGTTAGGAAAAAGTCCCTTTGGACGTAATTTAAAAATCTCAAACCTTTTAGATTTTTTATTTTTTATTTTTTTTTTCCTGAAAGATACCTCTGAGTACTGAGATATTACAGCGACGACAGAAAATTTGTTAGATCAGATATTTAAATTTGTTATTTACTTTCTATAATATCAAACATGACATTACGAAAGTAAATTAATAAAGCTAAAATTTATCAAAACATTAAATTGACAACTTGTAAGGTTTTAACGAATTTCACTCTGATGAGATTCATTTCTTCTCTTAATTAATTTTATATCCCAATATCTTAGCCAGACTAATTTGATAATTTTTATTCTTATTGTATTTAATTTAACCCAGTTGCTTATTTCTATATAAGCAAACACTTTTCATGCATTAATTTTCACTGTTGGTAACAATGCGATGCTTCCAAAACTCATTAAGCAAAGAAATGATAAATGTTTTGCTTTTATTGAACAAACCACGTAACTTTAATTTGTTTCTTAGTAAACTTTATGTACTGGCGTGCAAAAACGACTTAAATTAAATCACTAGTTCGATGATATCTAGATGGTGAAACAGACAATCAATATATTAACTTAATTAATGATCTGAAAGACAAGGGCAGCATATGAAATCGAGTCACAAAACGTTGTCGACGCCCAGATGCCACAGAACATTCACTGCCGTTTCTTCCTTCTGCTGCGAGTAGCAGGATGCGTAGAAAAACGGTATTAATGAGAGTAAAATTTGATAATTACTGGAAGAGGAATGTTGAGATTTTACCACCCATGTAAGAAGATCATTTCACTTCTTTCACTTCTTGTACAGTAAACACAGGTGGGATGGCGTTGTTTTCATGAAATTTTATTGGTTCTCACTTTCTTTCTTTCTTGGGGGCGAAAAGGAGGGCGGTGTTATTAAGCATTACATTAGTCATTTTGGAAGACTAAGTCATTTACATTAGTCATTTTGGAAGACTAATGTATGCACAATTATATTAATCTTTCAAAATAATTCAGATATTTCATAATTATTCAAATAAATAATTTCATGACATATACATACAGTGCAAACTTTTTTCACAAACTTTTGCGTGAAATTTCTAATCTTGATGCTTACAAACGCCTTCTGAATACACCTGCTTTTCACAAATCCAGAGAAATTCATAGAAACAGAAATAACTATGCAAGGTTATTTAATACGGCAGAACAATCGAACATTATCTACCTTAGTAATAACCTCGTGGACCACTTTCTAAGGATTTCAGGTTGCAAGTCAAGATATATGAAATATCCCACGTTGATAGTCTGTTTTGCTGTCAGATTTGAACATGGTTCGAAATCTTCAGTGGTCTTTTCCATTCGTCTACTCTTGGACTTTTTTGAATCTTGAATGAAAAAGAAGGAATTCTTACGTATTTAATTTTCGGGAGAAGATACATGAGACCACAGCTTTAATTAATCCTTCGAGACCAATGGAGTCGTAAAATGATGCTTCTGGAAAGTGATTGTAGCTTGCATCAAGCACAACGTGTTGCCCGTATTGGCCAACATGTTGCTTTATAACCAAAGAAAAATTATTGGCTTAACAACAGCCATATGCCATCTGTGAGCTATGGATACTTCGATACGATCAGCTGTTAGCTGAGATGCTGGTAACTAACCTATATGCTAACTAAGCTTCATGCGAAACTACGAATATTAAGCTGATGATACTAAGTTATTGACACTAAGCTACACTTACTAAGCTGTTGACACAGAGAATCGTATTATTATTATTATTATTGTTATTGTTGTTGTTGTCTTTACCATCATCATCATCAACAACAACAACATCCTTATTATCATCATCATCATCATTATTATTATTATAATATTGCATGAATTTAAACCTGCGTAATAAACTGCATGAATTTTTCAAGATATCTGTATTCAGGGACTTGTTCAAGCAAAAGATATTGTTATCAATTGAAAATGTTTTAATTAGCTTTGAAGCAGAAGATTTATATAGGATTGCTAGATAATTCTCTTTGATATTCAGACATACTTCACGAACTCTGATTTGTGTGATTTATCATTGTTAGCATTTACTTGCACCAGCAGAGGTGCATTTAGATTTTGGATGAACAATTTCTGTTTTTTGTTTACTACCTAGCTGATACTTCAGCTACAGAGAAACCAAATTTTGAAAAGCATAATTATCAAGCTAGATCGTATTCCCTAGATTTTCATAATATTGAAAATATGCGGAACTTACCAAATTAGCAAATAAAGACGAATCAGAGACTTCCCAGGGTTTTGACCAAACTTCTGAACCAGTTGATTTCAGAATGGAGAAAATTCTGCCATTCGTTGTCAAAAAACACAAGCATATTATTACAGGAAATCTCGACATTGTTCTGCCTTCTCATCTATTTAAGGAACGGAAGAATGAAATTATTAATCAAAGCAAAAAGAAAATTGAATTCGTTAAAGGATTTAAAGGGATTAAAAACTGGAAAATTTACTTCTGAAGTTTACGCAATTAAAATAGCAATTTACAATTACCAAAACTGATAAAGCTAGCAATAATTTCAGTATTTTGTGTGAAAAAAGTAGTACAATTCCTTAATTGAAAATAAGCTGAAAAATTCTGCTATCTATAGTATCTTCAAAAATAAAGAAAGAACTATTATTAAAAAATTTCTGCCTTTCACAAAAAATGAAAAATTTCTTTGTTCACTACAAATTCATTGGCCAATCTTTATGCTTTACCTAAATTTCATGAAACTCCTGTCAAATTTAGATTTATAGCTAACAGTACTAGAAACTTCAAGAAGGATTTTTATATTATTTTTACCAATTTAAGTAAATTCATTTGTAATATAGTATTTGATAAAGGTAAGGCTAATAAAAACTACTGCTGGATTATTACAATTAGCAAATTATTGAAAACTTCAAAGAGCTTCAAGTTTATATTAAAAACTGCTAAGAAAATCTCTACACGTCTCTACCACTGAAAGAAATTTACGAAAGTCTTATAGATCTAACAGCATTTTTCCTTGAAATAATTACTATTCTAGATTTGCAAAAATGGAAGGAGTTCTTACACTTCTCGCTTTACAAAAACTATATCAAACATTCAAAATTTCTTTTCCTGCAAACACATGGTATTCCAAAGGGAAGTTCCCATTCAACTCATCTTTGTAACTTATTTTTGTTTTCTAAAGAAATTAAGTTTCTTAAAAGAGTTTTTGGATAATGATTCCACTAAATCTGAGCACACTTTCGGAAGTAATGTTGACATTAATTATTTTCAACACGTTCATAATCTCATAAAAAATTGCAACATCCACCCCGACTGTGTGAAACTTAATAAAATCAATAAAAATCATATAATAATAGACGATCTGGATTTTAAGTATTTAAAACGTTAAAGAAATTAGACTTATTGACAAAAGAAGAGAATTTAATTTTCGCACTATTAACCTTATAAATTGGAACTCTAGCATATCTAAAAAAGTTATATCAAGTACAATTATTAACCAAATTTACAAAATTAAAAGAGTTTGTATTGAAATAGGAAAACAACAAGAAATCATAATTCTCACCAAAATTTTAAAAGATAATGAAATTCCATATAAGTTCATTAACAGCCTTTTAAAAAACTCTGGAGTGGTATACACCCTATAAAGCATTTTAAAAGTATAAATTTTTTATCTGAAAGCTCCAATAGAGAAGGATAGAGAAAGGTGTTTTAGAAAGTTATATAGGTTTTTGTTTTGAATTATGCTTCTTTTCATTTCTTTGCTTTGCTGTAATTAATTTTTGGGCCTACTATTTTCAAGTCGTCATGATAAACCTATGACGTAAAGCATTTTTACTTTTCTAAAATTTGTCCTTTACTTCCTTTTCTTACTTTCCTTTGCATTTTTCTAAGACTAAATTTGTAATTTTCATATTAAAAAAATGGAATAAATATTATATCAAAATTTTTTATTGTACGGAAATAACTTTGGATAATTTTGGTTTAAATAGAAAGGTTTTATTCTCTCTATATATTTAAAATTATTTTCACACACACACACGCACACATATATATATGGAATACAGGTGCAAAAAAGGAAATATAATAAAACTAAGGTAAGAACTTAATATAATTGCGCAAGAATGCAGTTCAATTTTACTAAACTAATTCCTAATTCTCGTTAAATACTTATATTAAAAACATAAATGAAAGATTTCTCAAGAATGCTCCATAAATAAGTCTTCTACCTGAATTAAAGGAGAAAATGTATTCATTTATATTACAGAACGTGAAGAAAATACAAAAAATCTATCTAAAATTAAAGAAAGTTTACTTTCGTTTCTAATTTCATTAATTTCAAATGGCGCATTTTTATTTTTTAGCGATCGTATAACCAGTTTAGGAATAATATCTGAAATTTAATTTATTTAAATGCTTGCCATGGAAAAAAACGTTTTTTTCTGTGAACAAACATACAATAAAAAGTGGATCAAATAAAAAAAAGAAAGAAAAAGACATTTTTCATTTCAATTTAGATAATTACAACGTTTCTTCTAAAAAGGGTATTATTGACAAGTTCTTCAAATATTAAAAAAGTAATTAATTAATAGATTCTCAATAATTGATTGAGATGAAATTTCTAAACAAATACAGATGAAAAGTAACTCGAAAATTTATAGAATGAAAATTACTTTTTAGATGTAAACAGAACTGATGCTTTCATAATGTAAATATTTTTCAATTCAAGTTTACTATTTTCTACTCAGATACATTTCGACGATTTACAAACTTAGAAGAAATCGGGATTTTAAAAATCGCTTGCAAAAATCAATTTTCTGCAAACAACGAATTTGTTTACTTATTGAGACATAAAATTAATTTCATAATAATTTCATGATAATAATTCATACATGATTAAATTACTTTAAATGAGGTTGTGTATATCATATCTGAAGTAATATTTCGTTGTTTATAATAACATGATATAAATCTCTCCGTTCTTTTCCAATGAATTTTTAACTTCGAGAAAACAGACAACAAATTATAACACTCAGATCAACTTCGTTATTCATTACTTGTTGCTAGATCAAAGTGTTTAAATAAAACAGTTTTGAAACGAAGTATTTTCATCATTTTATTCACCTAATTTATTTTTTTTCTAACAAATCTTACGAAGAATTGTACAAATAATGATGAATATGATGATTTTCCACTCTAACGCCCTGTAATGAACAACATGACTGCTTAAAAGCAAGAGAAAAAGTGAAGAAAAAATATTTGTATGTAATTCGCTGATAATAATAATATCTGTATGTGGAAAAAAGAGTGCTTAAGGGAATCTAACGTTTTGAAAGCTCAACGAGGTCTCAAATATTTGAACGGAATGTTGAGACTACGAAAGCTTTTCAATATAATTTTGTCCTCTATCCATGGTTGCTCTGATGAACGATAGTATCAAGGACGTATTCGACAAAGTTGAAAATATATTCTCGCCAAATAAAAGGCGCCAAACTAAGAAAGGTACGGGAATTAACATTTTTAAGAAACATACAAAGATAAAATAGCTTCAAGTGAAAGAGTCTTGCAAGCTTGTACAGATACATGTAGAATATGAATAGACAAATATATGTAGAATATAAATAATTGTGAACTTTTTTTCAATCAAAAATTTACGTTACATTAAAAGATTAAAAATTTGTAATAAAAAATATCTTACAATAAGATGTCATAAATTCAAATTTGTTATTTTAAATGTAATTTATTTACGAATGTGTTACAAAAGATAAATTATCTGAAACAGCGCTTATTAATTTTTCGAATATGCATTGCGTGAAATATCAATACTTGATCAATCATATCAATACTTTTCTTACTCTTTATAGCTATAATCTTACCTTACTTATGCACATTATAATGAAATGGTATTGGATATATACAAATGTGTATCCTACTATTAAGCATCTTTCACCTAAGATTCTTCAGGAAGTACCTTCTTCAAAGCCCACTGTATTTTAAATTTATGAACTGTTACAAAAAATAATGCAAAATGCAAATAGAAAAACACTTAAAAAAAAGAAAATCTGAAAGGTTTCAGATTTTAAATTACGTCCAAAGGAGCGTTTTTTTAACATTTTGTGTGTTATCTTTATTTATTAAATATCGTGGTCTTCGCACTTAAACCATAAAATTCAGTTCAAGAGTAATATCGCAAAACAGTTTTAAAATGAGTCTATCTTTAGAATTTTCAATACACAGTTCCGCGCGCTGGATATAAAAAGTTTTTTTTTTCGGTAGAATGTTGCTATTACTCGCTATTAAATCGTTTGAGTTTGTTTAAAATTCTTTAAGTTTTACAAAATATGAAACAGATAATAAAACAAATTCCAAATTTGGATTCCCAGATGCGCAGTGGAAACGTATGTTATTCAAAATTGGATAGCTCTAGCTACCGTTGTTTTATCACATTTGAAGAAATATACATACATTTAAGCAGATTCTTTATTATTTAATTTCTTTAAATATAATACGGAGCTACAATATTTGTTAGCAACAGTTTGAAAAGTGATTCAGACTTTTAATGTTTCCGACGCAAAATCGCAAAACGAAAACTATAGTCCTTCAGGAACAAAGCCCCTTTAGAATAATAATTTCAAGTCATTTTACTAAATATATAAAACCTCTGACAGATTTTAAACTCTAGAATTTCTTTAAAAATTACGAAAACAATTACTTTTAGGAAGCATAGGTTATTGCCAAAACGTGATGTCTGTTTTCATTACAGTATATTTAATTTCTACATATACATTTCTGTGTATAAGAGGCATATGACAGGTGCGATAGTTCAATGTAGGTCAGAGCCGTGTGCGAATTTTCGAAGTGCACATTGTTATCACAAGTATGAGAAGGGCTTTTAAGAGGGAACAATGAACTTCAGCTGCGAATTCAGTCACGTGATGCTATGCGAAAGAGGTAAACAAGAATTCATTTTCTAAAATTCTGCAGAGGATCTAACATGCAGTCGCATTTTTACTAAATTTTATTAATCAGATACTGAAATTTTCCTGTACATCACTATAATTTGAATTATTATTTAGCAAATATATAAAATTGAACAAAAACATTTTCCCGTCGTTTGCAAATTGGTGGCAAAATTGTCACTAAACAACGTAATTTGATAATCGATTCTCAGAAACAACCTTTACCCATTGGTCTAATGTGGGAAGCCTTTCTCACGGTTGTGATAACAATGTGCAGTTACGAAATTCGCAAGTCGTATACACAGGCTTCTTCATTTCTTGACTATAACATCTATTAGTTAAAAAAGTACGTTGCTTTCAGACAAGTCAAGACTATCGAGCTTCCTAACAGAAGATTATCAGTCCCAAAATTTTAGTGAAACGTGGCTGTTATCGCTCAACAATAGCTACAATCTAAATTGATTGAATTTGTGAAGCCATCATTAGGATAAAGTTAGTGTTGATCATTAGGGTAAAGTTATATGGCGAAATCTTAGTTTCTTTGACATGCAAAAGAAATGACGTTTGTTCGATCTTCACAATCGCAGACACGATCTTAGTTGTTATATTCAAAACAATGTCCGATTTAATTTGTCCTTCTACCTCAACTCCTGCGTTGGCTGCATACCATTAAATAAAAAATAAATGATCTCTATATATTCATAAACTGGAGGAGAGAATATTTTTTTGTGTGCTGACGACCACCCAAATGAGATAAAGGTAAGTGACTCTAACTACCGTATCAAAGGACCCAGGCTCGAATCCCAGAGAAGGTATGGATGTTTGTAAATGTATAGCATTTTTGCGGCATGGGGACACTTGAAATCTATGACCAGCAGCCGAAAGTCCTCTCGTGAAGTTTGGTGGTTGGGGAAGAGGGATGGAAGACCCTTAGACCCACCTCCCAGGGGGCTCTCTCTGAAAATTCGTAGAACTAGCATCTCATCTGGGGTAGAACTGGGTAAAATCGTTCTATTACCTGTATGGTGCCCAAGGCCCTTGCCAATGATAAACGTAATTTTGTACTCCTTGCTGTTCTGAGTATCGTGGGCTTGTTGTGATGAGTTCAGACAAGTAAGATCAATCATAACAACAACATGTGTTGCAGAGTCTCTTTGTTTTCTTCGGGCTCATGGAAGGGTAGACTCTACTGAAAAGACTGCGTAGGGAATTTTTGCTATGTCTTTGAAGAACTGATACTACAGAAGAAGGTTTAAATAACCTTTTTATTTGTATTAAATTTAACAAGGGTTGCAGTCACTCGGTGCTAACAATTACCACCACTTGTGGCTAAATAACACGAACAGAAAAGTAAAAAAATGTAAAATCACAGTAAGTACGATGGGCTTCGAGACTGGCTCCTTATTTATCTAAACCACCAAATCGGCTGCACACAGCAAAGCCGAACCTACAGCATCAATAACTTAAAGAGAGTGGTTAACCAATCACCTATTGCGCAAAAAAAAAAAAAAAAAAATAAAAAAAAAAATAACAGTGTTATATATCCCGTTCTACTGGGCCGATTGACCAAATTCAAACTATATTTTTTCACGTCTCGAAAGCGCGACTTAGGATATGTATTAGATTTATACATAGCATTGTTCAAATATAGTTATTTTGATATAAAATCAGACATTTCTAAAATGGCATGCCAATGTTTTTCCATATTTCGATTCTACGACTCAAGTTATGCCAAACTTCCAAGTTTTGTAAAAATCGTACGAGTAGTTTTTAAAAAAATTAGCCCTACAAATATTTGATCCCCAATGGTAATTGAATTTGATATATATTTATTAATATCTCCTTTTTTTAAACTACTTGATTCCTTCTTCCAGAATTCGAAATTTAGGTTCATTCCAAATATAATTCGCCCATTTTTTATGATTTATTTTTAAAATTTGTATTTTTATACATTTTTATAAATATTTCGGAAACATTCCTGCATTATAACCTGTAAAATTTTTAATATCATCTTGAAGTAGATGTATTTTTAAGCATACCTGGAAAAATTAGAGTCTTTTATTCAAAATTTCTTAAGGTATACCTGAATTTACATTTTGGCACGTTTTGAAATTTGGCGTATCGATAATAATGAAAATGTGGTTTACGCGCTTAATTAAAATTATTTGAAAGAATGAACGATAGACCCTTTTTCCTCTCGTGCATCAATGAAGAAAAAAGGAAAGTAAGTAGGTTACTATAAATTAAGAATTCCATCAAGTGGATTATTCTTGGCGCAAACTGAAAAAAATGCGCCAAGATAAACTTTTAAATTTCTCCATAAATTTCTCAACAAAAATTGCAAAATTTAATGTCTAGGCATAATTTGAGTTGTAGAATAGGAATATGGAAAAAAATCAATATATTATTTCAGAAAAAGTCCGATTTTGTGTCAAAATACCTATGTTAGAACAATTCTATATATAAATCTAATACATCCTAAGTCGCGCTTTCGAGACATAAAAAACGCAATTTGAATTTCGTCAATCGGCCCGGTAGAACGGGAGATATAGAACTGTCTTTTTTTTTTTTTTTTCGCGCAATGTACAAGGCTACTTCAACCACGCGGCATAAACTGGAAGCTAATTCCCCAACTACTCCTCATAAACTTTAAAACCGCCGCTTAACTACTGCTTCTGAAATCACTTAGGTTTGTATACTACATCATTCAAATTACATACTGGCAGGAAACTGAAATCAGAAGGGAAAGGAAGGATTCTCAACTTAAAATAATTGGTTAGAATAACAGTGTTCTGAAATGCACAGTCCCAGTTGTACCTCTAGGAACGAAATTGCACATTTCTTATCATGAAGTAAGAATAGCGTTCGTTTTTATATAAGATATGGTAACACCCGGAATGGCGCCAGGCTTTAGACCGTTAGAAAATTCTAGAGAGTACCAGCACAGATTCCATCGAACAAAGAAAATTAAATGAATCTTTGGCTCATCTGAAAGACAAACCTTTAAGAACAGCTGAATTTAAATGAGTTTCACACTGATAGTTCTTGTATTTATGCATTAATCATTGTAACATTTTGAACTTGTAAAAAAATTCCCTTTCTCAACTAACAATTATTGATTCCAAACAACTCTTCCTTTTTGCATAGTTATGAAATACAAGTATGTTACAAGTCTATATAAATTGTAGAATATGTATTGTTGTTGTTGCTTATACTCACTTGTCTGACAGAGTCAGCCCAAGCCCACGAGAATTCTCGTGTCAAGGAGCGTTAGATTACGCCTGTCGTTGGCAACAGCCTTGAGCATCTAACAGGTGACAGTACGATTTGGCTCAGTTCCGCCCCCAATTTTGATGAAGAGCACCCCGAGGAGACGGTCCGAGGGTCTCCTACTCCTCTCCCCTTTCACCAAACAAGAGAGGACTTTCGACTCACCGCATATTTAAAGTGCCGCCATGCCGCACCGACACTATACATTTACAAACATCCATGCCTTCTCCGGGATTCGAGCCCGAGCCCTTCGGCGCGGCAGTCAGCGACGCTAACCACTATACCGGTTGGGCGGCAGAATATGTATTAAAATTTATTACTAAAGGAAACATTTCAACAAGTAAGTCTTTGTCTTCGTTTTCTGTTATTTCATGAGATAGGTATAAAAAATTTAGTTAGGCAGTCAAGCGCAAATGATTTTAAAAAAAATATGTTTAATTTCCATTTATCTAGTATACCCTAAGAAGCTAATATACGGCGAATGTAATTGTCTGCGCACACTAGTAGCCAAGTGATCAAATTACAGAAAAATAATAGTTCTTCAAGGATTGTTTTGCTTCCTATTAGCTGATTAGGCTAGCTGCTTAAGATTTCAGCGTAAAATGTACTTGCTGCAAACGTAAGTCATTTTCATATTGTAGCACAAACCTTACGTTTGTCCATACAGCATAATTTCTCTTTCATTTTCATTTTTTCATTTATCTTTCTTTTGATGAATACTTAAATGAAGCACAGCTAATTAGTTTTTTATCAAGAGAAACTTAACCAGATAATTGGTAATGTATAGAAAATCTTTCACCTATTTTGGGTCTTGATAGCTGTTTCATTGAAATGAAAAAACTATGGTTTCGGTGTACTTCGCATTTCATTTCTCGGAGCTTGTCGCTTCGAACTGATAAACAGCCAAAGGAGGTAGCCCTTCCACCTTTCATTATCTTGCTCCCACAAAATTCCCAGCGGAGGGTGATCTGTATCCCTACCCTTTTTAACTAAATAGGAAAGGACAAAAAAGGAGTAAAGAAGAAAGAAGGAGCTTGAAGCGAGTTTTCGCAGAACTGATCTAGAATAAACAATGAAAATAAAGTTATAAAAAGTAAGATTATAAAAAGCAACTGACCGGAAGAAATAAGCTCCAGAAACTTACAAGATGTCTTTTATTCTCTTCTGCTTGCACACTTCCAGTTATATGGCATAAGAAACGTAAAAAAGGTTTATATTTGGAAACCAACCGTTTGAAAAAAATTTTACTGAGGGTGAGAAAAAATATTTTGCATCAAATTCTTGGTAACTCTATGTATTTAAAGCTGTTTTCTGTTTATTTAAGTATTTATTAAGTATTCAATATGATCAAAAAGTAACTAAATGCTAAATGGAATAAATTAAAAAGAGGTGTGCCAACTTTTGCTTAACCTTAAAGCTAACATTTTTTAAAAATAAAATATTGAGAAAGTATATTGAATATTGAGTTCTCATCTTTCTCATCAGCTGATTATTGAAGTCTTAACAATTACTATATCGACTTCTTATCATATAACTCTTGCATGATTAATGCATAATTAATTATGATGTAAAGTTAGACTTGAAGATTGTGTGAAGTAGGTAGAAAGGTTAGTTAAGCGCAGATATTTTTTTTTTCTTTTGTTACGTCCTCCGTTATTCAGTGCTTTGCAACAAAATTGCCATCAACGCCTATGCATTTCTTCGGCAATGCATTGTATCTAACTCTTGCAAAAACAGAGATGGCTAGGTCCGTCTATCCTTGGGCATCAGTATCAGTCTGACTTGAACTAATTTGTTGACTTGAACTAATCTTATGACCTAATTTCTGATTTTCTCTAAAGAACTAAGATTCTACTCTAGGATAAAGATAAAAGGATTAAGATCTTTTGACACGAGGATAAAGATAAAATGATTAACTTCTTTTAGGTTTCATTGATACACGAGGTTTATTGATTAAATTCTTTTAGGTTTCATTGATACACGAGGATAAACATTGATACACGAGGTTTAATGATTAAATTCTTTTAGGTTTCATTGATACACGAGGATAAACATTGATACACGAGGAAAATGATTAACATCTTTTATGTTCCATTGATACACGAGGTAAAATGATTAACTTCTTTTAAGTTCCATTGATACACGAGGATAAAGATAAAATTATTAGTACTCATGCTTTAGGCACGAGGAAAGATAAAATGATTACTCATGCTTTCTGCACGAGGATAAAGATAAAAATATTAACTCTTTTAGGTTCATTGTTACGCGAGGATAAAGATAAAATTATTAGTACTCATACTTTAGACATGAGGATAAAGATAAAATTATTAGTACTCATACTTTAGACATGAGGATAAAGATAAAATGATTACTCATGCTTTCTGGACGAGGATAAAGATAAAAATATTAACTCTTCTAGGTTCATTGCTACACGAGGATAAAGATAAAATGATTAACTTCTTTTAGGTCCCATTGATACACGAGGATAAAGATAAAATTATTAGTACTCATACTTTAGACATGAGGATAAAGATAAAATTATTAGTACTCATACTTTAGACATGAGGATAAAGATAAATTATTAGTACTCATACTTTAGACATGAGTATAAAGATAAAATGATTACTCATGCTTTCTGGACGAGGATAAAGATAAATTATTAACTTATTTTAGGTTCCCTTGATACACAAGGATAAAGATAAAATGATTAACTTCGTTTAGGTTCATTGATACACGAAGATAAAGATCAATTAACTTCTTTTAGATTCCATTGATACACGAGATAAAGATGAAAAGATTAACTTCTTTTGGGCTCCGGTGATACAAAAATATCAATGGAGCCCAAAAGAAGCGCTGGCATGACGAAGAAAAGAAACTTTGTACTAGTATTATGAATGGCAGATACAAATCTAAAGCAATGTATCGAGATTGGTCGTGACTATATCTGGAAATAAAATATCTAAAATTTAAAAGAGTAAAAAAATAAATAAGTAACAATATCTAAACTATCGATGTAAAACTGGATGGACTTTTGGCAAATTTGCGCCTTGCGTTTGATTATTCTTTCTTTCAAATTCTTAAATTGGATAACCAAAATCTCAGTTAGCTGTGTGTTACCCTCAGTGTTATATTTCCACAAAAGCAAAATAACTAGAAATGACATAGTGAGAGTAACATGTTAATAAGAAAACAAATGAATTATATGAAGAAAGTGAAAGGAATTGAGAACACGCATGTAAACGAACGTTATTTAGAAAACCATTGAAAACAAACATTATTAAGGAAACCTGTAGAGACATTACGTTATTTCGAAGCAGGAGACATGAAAAGTGAGCAATGCCCTCGCCGGGACTCGAACCTCTCGAATACGCGCCGAGTGTGCTTGACCATTACACCACGGTGGCATGCTAAGAAGGCAGGAGAAATACTTTATAAACCAATGAAAATAATAAATGTATTATAGTATCCCCGTAGCACAGAAACCACGAGCTCGTAACACTCTCTTGAAAGAAAGCCGGTCTTGAAAGAGCATAGTTAGTGCTCAGTAATCATTTATTTGTAGGCTTGCAATTATATAGTGTTATTTATTTCATATTTTGTCAGGTTTTGAGGTTGAATCTTAATTTTAATGCTAACTGTAACATGCAGTATTATGTTAATTTTGCTCTTTAGACTGTTTAACTGTGTTGAAATATAGGAGGATAAATTAAGATGTGTTAGTAACAGAATATATTAGCAACATAGAAAGCTATAAAACCTATTCGTTATCATTCAAAACAAGATGTCAGCTGTGGCTAATCTCTTTACACAGGTACTTGTTTCTGAAAAAAGCACCAAATATATTTAGTTAGAAAATTATTGAAAATTTAACAAAAACTTTTTTTTGTTAATATAGGCCTCTACACCGTCTTTCTGGAGCAGGTTTACTTGTCTGCAAAGAATTAAAGAATCGATTTTAGGTAACGGTATCTACATTAGTTATTCAAATTAAGAAATAACGGCAGAAATAAAAGGTAACTGATACTTAATGAAAAATTATTAATAGAAATTTGCACAAAAGCATTAGTTAACATAAGTTAGAATTTTTGGCAGTTGATTATTTGCAATATATTGAAATCGAAACAAATAAATAGAAACTGGAAAATTAGGGAAAAAGTACGTCACCTCTTTTGGAAGAAATTTTTCTTTAATATGGTGTATGGTCACCTCGGACATACTCACACCCTGATTTCATAGACTTTACTAAAGTGTTGATCAAGTCTTGTGGAATTGCACACCACTCTTCTAAAAGTGCACTTTACAGCTTCTAGAGGGTTCGGGGATTAATATCCCCCGCATGCTCGATCAGGTTCAAGTCGGGTGAATAAAATCGCCAATACATTCGAGTAATATCTTCTGTTTCCAAGTATTCTGAAACTTTGCATGCTCGATGAAACCGAGCATTGTCATCCATTAGCAAAACCCTCTGGTCCAATATTACCCCTTAGCAGTCTAGCTTAGGTTTCCAATACCTCATCCACATATCTCCGAGAGGTTATAGAACCTACTTAAAAGATATGCAACTCGGTGCGGCCATTTGTCATGATTCCGCTCCAAACCATCAAACCGCGGTGGCGGAAACGGGGTATTCATGCACAAGGAAAGAAAAGTTGACTGTACTTTCCTCTTTCCGGATCAAAACACGTATAGAATCACTATTCAGACTATATCTGGACTCGTTAGTAAACAATACTAGGGCTCAGACGTCTTGGCCCCATTGAACACGACAACGGCACCAAATAGCTCCTCTGGAAGCTAGAGTAAATAGGAAACCAAACCATTTGTTTTCTTACATACAGTCTAGCCTAGTTAAGCATTCGTGCAGCAGTAGAATGGTTAATTAAAGTTCCTGTTGCAGCTTGCAGCCAGAATGTCTGAAACCGAATTTCTTATAGTCGCTTTGCGAATTCTTCGAGCCAACAACGACAGAAAACGGTCTTCTGATGCAGTTGTTTCTCTTGGTCGCTCTTGACCAGGCTTTCTATTAATAATTACTGAATACTGATCCCTCTCATGAACCACATTCACTTTAAACAATATTACAGACCGAAAATCCAGCATGCGGCCATTAAGCACCACATTGTCAATCATCGAATTTACATATTTCCGGAGCTAGCGTATGTGAGGAAGTGCGATTTTGTGCTCAATTGTATTTAATTAACATAAATAATTACAGCATTGGGCACTGGATGCAACATTAACTTAGTGAGCATATTTTTTCTCATAATCCTTTAATTTTTATGGCCAGTATATAAAGGAATAGCTTGGTATTATTTCCCAGCATATTGTTGACATGCCTTCAGAGAAGCGAAACGCGAGAAGCTTAGTGATGATTGAGCATTTTTATTACAGGTCGATGATATGTGAAATTACGGTTAGTGAATTACTTCGAAATTAATTAGAATTCTATCATTAAACATTTCTTTGATGTTCTAAAGAGCCTTCAGGATCAGCACATACGTTACACGTGCAGGTACTGGAGTCAAAGGATATTACAAAAAAAAAGCTGAAACATAATTTCTCAAAATTATTTATTCTCCTGGGATGACTGAATTATCGACCTGTCACTGATAATTCAATCAATAATCAAAAATGGTACGTTTCGTTAAATCACTGCCTTTTAAAATAGGTTTCTCAAACGAATGTGCCATGAAGTAGAATCCCTTCGTGTTCCTTTAAAAAAGTACTCAAAAGGCGTATTAGTCCCGAAACGCGATTTTGTGTTGTTCCACTTTGCATTCGAATTTATTGCTGTTCGAAAAAATGTAAGATATTTTCTCTCTGTTTTGGGTTCACAAACTAAGCGATTTAAAACCAATACACGGAGTTCTTCATAATATTATTTTCACTTCTTAATACGGTTATTTAAATAAAAATGTATTTAATTCATGATATATCTAATTCAAATGCTAAATATTTTCATAGAATTATGTTCTATATTTTCATATGTTGTTATGTTTCATAGATGTTAGATATATTTCATAGATGTTATTATATCATAGATGTTAGTTTCATCTACAGATGTTTTCTGTATATTGTTACGAATTTCACATTTATTTGGCTATTTATTTAGAATTGCAATTAAAATTGCTTTAACGCAGACGATTTTTGAAGAGAAAGTTACCTCAAAAAAATAATAATAATAAAAATAAAAGAGCGCGTGCATTTAATATTTAATAAATAAATATCTCGTAATTACTGTTGCCATCCAGAAAAATCTAGAAAAATCGAGATTTTTCTATTGATAATTAAAAAGCTTATAAAAACTGAAATGAAACACTTCATCTCAGTCAAAGCTGTATGTAAGTAAAGCGTCGGCACTCCCATACTATAAGATGACGCCAAATTGCAGCGCCATTCCACTGCAGTGGTGGCGATGTAAACTAAATCTCTTCCCCTCCTCCTCTCCCCTGCAGTGACGTCATGGAGGTTGGAAGTAAGATGGCGGCAATGGGTTTTGACACGATTGGATGTAAATATTCTGCAATTGCGTAGTAATTATATATATAAATGTATGTATTTTCTATTTGTACAGTATTTCAGAGTCCTAAGTATACGAAAAGAATAAATTTTTAAGCAAAGTTTATTGTTATTAAGATTAAAATTATGCATTATTTCTTCTCCACTTACAGAGCTTCTACCTAAAATTCTTTCTCAAATATGACATGATTTTTTTAGCTTCTGAGGCATCTTTTAAATGAAAAAAATCTAAGTCAATTTGTAATTAATGCTCAATTCGGTCCATTTCAAATTAGCGCTCTTTTTATTTTAATAGTAAAATACATTAAATAGTACATAACTTTCTCTGAATATTTCTGAAAGGGAATAAAAAAAAGATTTTTTAAAAATATTATTTAAAACTTGTACCTGCGTTATTATAAAATATAGGGGATAATTAAAATACTTCTTTTAATTATCAGATTTTTTTTACCTTTAATTTCAAGATTACATATCCTAAAACTCGTCTTTATTACTTCCTTAAGTACGCATCGTCTCTAGGAAACGTGTAGAAATGTATTCCATCAGATTTCGACGAAATCTTACTCTTGCAATCCTTAATTCGCAGTATCGATACGCCATTAGAGAAAATTAAAAAGAAAAAAAAATTGGTTCTGAAAAGAACCTTTTGTAATTAAAAAGTACAAAATTAATAAGTTATAAATAACACAACCAAAGCACGTTAGAAGTTAACAAGATTTCGGTAGAATCAAACAAACAACCAAATCAAAACAACCAATGACCGAAAAGAAAAGGAGCATGCGCAGTTTTACTGATTGCGCTTCCACATCGCCACCGCTACGAGCGCTGCGGTCGTTACGAAGCGCAATTTCTCCCATTGAAGTGCCGACGCTTTACTTACATACAGCTTTGATCTCAGTTCTTTTTGTAGTTGAAGCTGTTTAAAGCTAACTGCTGCTCTTATTGATTGTAGCGATTTCGCTGTGAGATAGAATTATATTATCTGTTTTGAATTGAGTTTTGCTAAACGTTTGAGATATTGTGATATTGCGCAAATACCTTTGAAGAAATATTTCAGCGTTTTGATTTATTTCTTGTGGAAAGAATAAATTTTTATTAACTTTTTAACGACTTGTGCATTCAATCCATAACACACGCAACAATATCATAGATGTTAGTTTCATCTACAGATGTCTTTATATCATAGATGTTAGTAGCCTATGTTATTGTATCATAGATGTTAGTTTCATAGATGTTATTATATCATATATAGATGCTATTACATTTCATAGATGTTATGTTATTAAGTATCATAGATGTTTCGTATGTTATTATGTTTCATAGATGTTATTATGTTTCACAGATGTTATTATGTTTCACTGAATTAGGTTCTACATTTTCGCTTTTTAAATGCGCAGACTACATATATAATGTTGCCATGTTAGTCGAAATGTACAGAGGCTGTTCGCACATTTTTTAGACGATTTTGGTAAGCGGTAATAAAAAATTGTTTGCTGCAAAAGAAGTAATTGCAATTGTACTATGTTTTTAAAAGTCAAAATTATCGTCTGTGGCTTGAAAGTTTTGTTTTTATTCAAAATGGCGAATTTAACAAAGCAGTGGTTCGAAGGCTACATTTACGCCTTTTTCGAAGAGAAATATGCATACTCCGTATATCTGTATATTCGTATAGTATTTGATAAAATCTTTTGGCATTCAATCTGGCATTCCATACTGTTAATTTCCACTGATAAACCATTTAAACTTTGAAACAGCCTTTAAGGCAACCGTTAGAATTTTATAAATTTCCGATATTTTTTTCCTGTTACACTAAAATGAACCAGCTCTTCAGAGATATTTGAATTATCATTGAATTTTACGCATGTTTAGTAAAGAAAACATATACTGTGCTCATTTAAATGATAGTCAGCTTATTTGGATTTTTTCTCCGGTCTTTTAAATTTTCTTTATGAGAATATGTAAGGAAAACAGGGAAACGTAATTTCGAAAAGGCAAATTCAATAGGATTCTAAGAAAGCTTTGAATATGGAATTACAAATACAAAGGAAATATAATAATTAAAGTAAACCTGAAAGCTTTCAGATTTTATATTACGTTCAAAAGGGCTTTTTTTTTCCACCGGGGATTCAAAAGAGGATTTGAAAAGTGATACAGACATACAAAGTTATTTGACACAAAATACCATTAGGCACCGTAACGTCTTTGCGTTGCTATGGTACCGACATAATCCTAGTAAGAAATGTAAAGAAACTTCGCGCATAAAATATCTGTGCTTGAAGGTGCACGCGATGTTAGTCTTAATAAAACACTTTGAAATCGTTGAGTTTGTTAAATCAAAAATTCGTTGAAGTTTTAAAAAATATAAATAGATAATAAAACAGATTTCAAGTTCCAAATTTGGGCTTCCAGATACCCATATTCGAGTGGAGGACTACGTTGTTCAAAATGTGACGTTGGTATTTTACAATGCGAAAACATACATACATTTATGCAGATTTTTCATCATTTAATTTCTTTAAATATAACGCAGGGTTCTAATATTTGGTAGCAACAATTTGAAAAGTGATTCAGATTTTTATAGTGAACAAACGCAAAATTGCAAAACGAAATTAATAGCCCTTCTGGGCTAACGCCCATTTAGGTTGAAAATTTTCAAATGTGTCTTTTGATTTCTGAGAAAGATTCACACAAGTGCATGATATCTGATCTGATTTTAATCATCATCTTGTATCTAAGTGTGTCTGGCTGCGCAACAGTTTTGCTGCATTGCTAGAATTAACCATCAAACCTTCATACTAAGATAATAATTTGTAGAGCTTGAGTCAACATTGCATATATGAAATGCTTGGTCAGTTTATAAGGTATTTTCTCCCATGTTTCCGCAGGCTTTCGGGGCGTGATTGGAAGTACACGCAACGCATATTGGAGAGATTCAGAGTTCGAGTCCCGGCAAGAGAATTGCTCTTTTTTACAAAAAAAAAAAAAAAAAAAAAAAAAAAAAAACCTAATGACTCTACGAGTGGCGCTCGAACTAAAAGATGGTGAATAATAATTCGTCGCCGTCTAGATTTGGCGACTGCCTTCCTTAAACCCCTGTGGCCTTTTAAAAGGGGAAATACATAAGGTATTTTCTCACTTCTTTCCGCCTGCCACTGGAAGCATACTCGAGTCCTGTTCAAGTGGTCCAGGGTCGAGCCATGCCTAGGGCATTGCACATTTCTCAAATCTCCTGCTTTAAAATAACCTTATAAGGTATTTCTCCGACCTTCTTGACATGCCTTCGTAGTGCAGTGGTCAGCCCGTTCGGCGCGTATTCGAGAGGTCCGTGGTTCGATTCCCGACAAGAGCATTGCTCATTTTTCATGTCTCCTGCTTCAAATTAGGTTACCTAACGACTCTACAACTTAATCATCCTATAGTTTAACTGAAGTGTTACGAGCGAACTTAAGCAAGCTTCAGTTGCTAGAGAATATTAATTATCCAGAAATAACTAGAGGAAACATTTATTAAGGATAATAATTAAAAAATTTAATAGTTACGCTTTGTTATTTAATATCCTGTTACACGTTTCAAACAGTTATTTATGCAAGTTAGGCTTTTCAGGCGAAAGAACGTAAATTATATAAAAGCAAGAGAGCATTTTCTGTGTTGTACTCGAAGTAACGTCACATCTGTATTAAAAGCTTTGTATAATGATTTTAAGCTCATTATTAACATTTGATTCTGGGCGAATAAATCATTGGTAAAATCAATACGTTGTTTATATTTTTGAATATTTTTTCATTAAATTTTCAAAATTAATATAAAATGAAATTATTTTTATATTTTAACTGATCTTAAAATGTTGGAACCTAGAGTACCAATATTTGGAACCTAGAGTTTGACACACCTAAAATATTTCTTGGCACATTGTTTAAGAATCATTATGTTAGATTAAATTTTATTATAACAAGTATTGCAAAATGTGACTTGAACGTACAATAAAAATCAGCGATAAGAAACTTTTGAACATACCTGTAATGCTATACTTTTAACTTTTTATTATTAATATGTAAAGCCCACTTGTCTAACTGTTGTGTGATACCTGGAAGTGTAGTAAGTGCACAGAAGAAGGGTTAAAAGTACTCTTTATTACACACTTTAGAAATTTACAATGTGTCAACTCGACGCTAACATACCCCGCCTCTGCTTGGGTGGTAACTGAAACAGTAAGAACTAAACTAAAATTTTGAAGCTATTAACAAGTAGTAGAATTACGCTACAGGGCTCAGACTATGTTGTTTCCTAACAGAACATTAAAAAATCTAGTCGCAGCAAAGTAATAGCTGTTACGCCACGTTTAACCAGCAGTAAATGCTAAGCTTTTGTAGCAGAAGCTCATCTACAAAAAGCACAGAGTTCGCTCTCACTCTCTAACTTTCCCTTCTAGAACTTGGTATTTAAAACGTTTTCTCCTCAAAGTAGAATTTGCATTACTTCACGCCCGCTGCCAAATTTAAATATTCTGGTATTGACAATTAGGGGAATGATGGCTTATAGAAAAGAACGTAAACCTAAATTTAATTGCTTATTAAAATTAAATATAAATCCCTACAAACGCACAAGATCAAAGTACGCGCATGTGTACAAATATTTATTAAATTCTTAGAATCTAAGCCATTTTTATTATTTTTATTCAAAGATTGGTAGTATTGATATACAGAAGAAACCTCTGTATATGTCTCTGAATCACGACCGCAAACTAAATTAACGTAGCTTAAAGAGTTGAAAATACCCTGTCGTGAATAAAATATTTCAAAATTTACTGTAAAAATATAAGTTTGGGCAGACTTCTTTCCCATTTTGCAATACAAATGCCAAAAATTTATGAAATCATGAATCAAAATATTGCCGAAAACTCATGGTTTATTTATCTTTGAAAATTATTACTCATCAGGAAAAGCACAGATAACAGCAGCTTTAAGGCTAATAATCTATTTATTGAATACCAACAGGCTTTTCAAATGTTCAAGTATATTCTCCTAACTTATTGGATTTTTAGGTCGGTACCACGACAGTTCTTCGGAGGAGAATAGTTTAGATAATGTACATATCGATTTCTGGAAAGGCTGTGACAAAGTTCCTCTTAACGTGTTGATTATTAAATTAGATAAATTGGATACTGTGAGCAAACAGCTGTCTGGTGTTTGAAATTAGGTTTATGAGTAGAAAGTAGAGAATGAAAATCAATAGTCTGCTTTATGGCTTATTATCCTTATCAGGTGCATTCAACAATAACTCTTGCGACTTTATCTATACCAATATCATTTAGAGGAAGCTAGGGGAAGGGAAAGGAATTCTGTTAACGCAGAAAGGTTATAGTGTACGGAAAGGGACATCAAGCTTAATAGCGTATTTAAACAAGATTTTGCTTTAAAAAATGAACGAAGATTTCTTTTATACCATTAACATACGACATCAAAGTACGGTTTAAATTTGCGAAATGAAGCAGCACAGAAACAAAACATTGACTGAAATAAAGTTTCTGAAAAAACAAATGCAGGAAATAATGACATAGAAATACTGCTGAAGACACTGGCTACCTTAAGGGTGAAGTTAAATAGGATCATCGTCAAGCTTCAACACAATAGCTATATGAATTTTATTGCAGAGATTTAGTTTGATGTAAATTATTTATCAGATTGATTTGAATGAGGAAGGGGCATGGTTTATCACGAAAGATACGCCTAAATATTAGCATGCTTAGATGATGGAAGGGTACATCTAGATTAATGTCTGAACAATAAGATCGTACTAAAAATACATAAATTATCAACGTTTTGACTAGTACAGTCTAGATCAGTGATTCTCAATCACTGTGCCGGGACACTTTTTTGTGCCGCCAAGTTCTTAAAGTGTGCCGCAAAGTTTTAGAAATGTATATAGTAAAAATTATAATGGGTTTAATCCTGGTATACGGTACACATGAGAAGTGGCGAAATTCGGTTTTTAAAACATTAATAAGCGCCCCAATTGTTTCACCCAAGCCGATTTTGGTGTTCTGAGGGAGAGCGTATTTCGAAGCACTTTTGAGCGTGTACAGTACATAATTTAAATTGAGAAGTTCTGTTTGGTGCAGATGGGGGACTAGCTTACTTATGAAACATTTTTGTTAGTTTTAATAACATAAATTCAAATACGCAAAGGCCGAAAGAAAATGTATTAAACTCAACAGATAAACTGGTAGAATTCCAAAAACAAATAACTTTACCATAGAATAAAGCTCAGGAAGGCAATTTGGAAACGTATGAGTCAGTCCCAAAAGATTTTAATAAAATTATTCATAAAATTGCTATTGATCATTTGACAACATTAGACGAAAGAATTGTTCATTATTTCCCAAATTTGGACATAAAAAAATATGATTGCGTTCGTACACACGGTCTTTATATCATTCACATGCGTAACGTGTTAATACGAGCCAGTTTCCCTTGGAAAATCCTCGACAAAGGCATCTTTTTCTGGAGGAACACGTACTAAATAATAATAATAGTATATACAGAGTCCCGATTTAGCAGATCAGGCGCTAAACCTTGATCTAACAAAAATACCTACAGTATTCTTCAAACAGTCTGCCTACAGTATTCTGGCGCAAACTGAAAAAAAAATACGTGAAGATATTTTTTTTGAATTTCTTCGTAAATTTCGCCCCAAATTTTACAGAATTTAATATTGAGGCATAATTTGAGACGTAGAATCGGTATATGGAAAAAAAAATTCCATGCCATTTCAGAAAAAATCCGATTTTGTGTCAAAATACGTGTATTAGAACAATGCTATATGTGAATCTAATATATAATCTACGTCGCGCTTTCCAGACATGAAAAACGCAAGTTGAATTTCGTGAATCGGCCCAGTAGAACGGGAGATTTTTTTTTCGCACTGTGCATGTAGAAATCCGATTGTTAAGCGCATTCCTTATTTTTAAAATTATTTTTTTTTAATTTATCATTTTATATCCGTTGTACCTGTAAATTTCATTGCTACTTTTTATATTGAAAGTGCGCGTTATACGCCGGAATATACGATACTTTTATTTTAACGTGTAATTAGCCGTCAAAGTATCATACTTTATGGCTTTGGATGTTTATGTAAAATTCAAAATAAAGATAATAATCATCATCAGAAATTCATCCAAACTTTACGTGGAATGGAAACCAGAATTTCACCATTAGTCGTACTGGTGTAGTCCCGCCATACCAACTGCACAATTCCGTCCCAGTTTTAAGGGAGAACGCCCCGGAGGGCGGTTTGAATTTCTCCCATCCCTCTACTCCTACCACCAACCTGTCAAGAGAATTTTTGGTTCGCCGTGCATTTTAAGTGACCCTTGACTCTCCGGGATTTGAATCCCGGAATATCGGTACCTGCTGACAGTAATGATACAATGGTACCGGTTGGACGGTTAAGATTATTACGACAGCTTACGAAACATTTGATAAGAAGAAAATTCAACTAATATTTTAACTCATTAAATATTCTGATGATAAGAAATTACAAGCAGATATTTTTACTGTTTTTTTTTACTTTTTTTTTTCCATTAAATAGCTGCTGCATTATTGAGACATTATTTTTTAGTTAATCTTTCGATTCCGCTAAGGATGTTCTAAGCAATCCTTATAGATAATCTTTATGAACTGGCTAAATTTAGTAAGAATTTTTGCATCCAGTGATTCAATGAATAACATGACGTATGACTTCAATTACATATGAATTCTCTCGCAGAGTTCCCAAGCAGCACAGCTTATAAAAGTAACGACCAAATCACAATCAAATGAAAGAAAACTCCCAACAAAACAAATTCAATTCTTCCTGATTCCAGATCCCGTTTCCTGGAGAGAAAAAAAAACAAATCGAGGGATATTGGCGTCCGAACATCTGCGGAACAGAAGACAGTAGGAGAAATGAAAAACAAAACCGAAAACTCCAGTTATTTTCCAATCGTAACATGTCAGCTAATTACACCTTTCGCCTGTCTTTTGATTCCCTTGTTTCTTGTCTTTTCTCCGTTTTTTTCTTGTTTTTCTCTGTGTTCTCTTTTCGTTCTGTTTTCGGTCCTAAGGCCCGATTAAAGTGGAGGCGAGCTCCCTTTCTCGATAATTGCAGGCAATGTCTCCTAGTACAGGTCGCATTGAGTACTGAGTGGAGGACAGGGGAGAGATAGGCAAAAAATAAAAGCATCTGTCGCATCTTGAAAGAGGAAAAGTTAGCGTATGAGAGCTTGGAGGAAATAAGTTTACGAAGTTTGTGGAGGATTTTGTTGTAGAAACATTTCGTGACTTTTTTTTTGTTGTAATGTTATTGAACTGATCGCAGAAGGTTTGTGGGCTGCAGCCGTCGTTATTGGTACATGAAGTTGAATTCTATTATATTTTTCCTTTTACCGAAGATGATATTGAAATAGGCATGGTATAAAATCGTTATATATAAGAAAAATTAATAATTATAACAGATCTTTTCTTAGTGCTATTTTTGCAAACTTCTGAAATCCATTTAAATATTTGCATGCCAATTAAATTGCACTTTTTATAACTTATAACAATATAATAATAATAATAAATACAGGGTATAATACAGGGCTTATAATACAGGGTGTTTATAAAGTCCCGCACCCATTTTGATATTTAATAACTCATAAAATAATGAAGATATAAACAAACTTATGGCATTCATTGATGGAATAACTTATATATTTTCCTTTTCAGGTTTGAATATCTTCACTTTTGTAAATATCGTCTGCGCGTGTGGTTAATTTCAGATAATTTCATTTTTCAGTCTAAATATCTATCCTTTTCTGTAATGTTCTCAGACGAAGCATCCTTTCATCTTTCTGGTATTGTTAATCGCCATAATGTGCACATGTGGGAATCTGAAAACCCCCATGAATACCGTGAAGCACAAAGGGATTCCCCAAAGGTTAATGTGTGGTGTGGACTAATGCACGACCGAGTCATTGGGCCTTTCTTTTTAACAGAAAAGACGGTCTCATCAGTCGTATACTTAGACATGTTGGAAAACTTCGTATTTCCACAACTAGAAGAGCTTCAGCCACATGTCTTTTTGTAACAAGATGGTGCACCACCTCATTGGGGTACCATCGTTCGTAGTTCTTTGAATGACCATTTTACAGGAAGATGGATTGAGCGAGGAGGTCCAATTCCTTGGCCACCCAGATCACCTGATATAACGCCGCTGGACTTTTTCCTTTGGGGATTTGTAAAGGTGATCGTGTCGAACATGGATGACCTAAAAGCCAGAATTACAACCGCAATAGCCTCTATGGATGCCGACATGCTTGCCCGTACCTGGCGTGAAATTGAATATCGACTTGATATTCTCCGTGAGACGAAGGGGGTACACTTGGATGTTCATTGACAAAGGTCATGAAAACTTTTGTGTCTATCTAACCATTTATGTTATTAATTTTAATATATCTTTATTAATTTATGAGATATTAAACATCAAAATGGGTCCTTGACTTTATAAACACCCTGTACTTTAATGGTATTTATTTTCTCTATTATCTGCTTTAAAAAAACAATGATTTACGATATGTGTGAGACTGTTAATTAACGTACACTGGTTATATCGATCAGTAATAGATTTTGGTTTGGAGTTTTAATTTGTAATACTTTTTAAAATACATTATAAAATTTACATTATAAAATTATATTAAAAATCTTACATTATAAAATTTTTTACAAGAATTGCATTTAGAACAATATTTATTTTCATATAGAAACTCATATAGTTAGTTTAGTCTTATATTTAAACTGAATGAAACTTAGAAGCTACTTAAATTAAGTTAAAAATTAAAAAACAAATTAATTAAAATAAAATAGCGCATAGTTACAAAATTTTAAATTAAACTTAAAACTAAACGATCATTTAATTTTTTAATTATTACTCAAACTTTATGTTTAGTTCTTAATAAAAATATTAAAAAAATATTGTGCTTGTATTTTAAATCTATTTAAATGTTTAGTTTAAAACTTCAGTAATTTTCCACAAACTATTATTTTTCAATATAACTTATCCTCTGCATGGACTTAATCGAAATCCTTACAAAGCCGTTGTATAACAAACATGCTGCATGATGTGTATGGTTCCAAATAAAGTGCCGAAGGGGAAGCTAATTACACTGGTGTGCAAAAATTAAGGACGAAGTCGAAAAATTAGCATATCAGCTGAACGAAGAGGCAGAGCGGACAGAAAGACCAATCAGGAGATTAAGTGAGGTGATGTACGGTAGCACATGCGCAGATATGCAGGTAGACGTAATGGGGGAGTGTCTGAGTAGTATAAAGCATGTTGTTGTTGTAAGATCAGTATTTCTGGCAAAGAGATTGCACGCCGTATAGCAGTTAAAATCACACCGAGTTGCTGCCTCAGCGAGAAATGGCGAATAATCAATCAGTTAGACGACACCTGGATGCTTTTACCCGAGGTCGAATCATTGGAAAGTTGGAGGAACGCCGCAGTGTGACAAGTGTGGCTGCAGAGTTCGGAATTGCTCACAGCATCGTTTCATGACTTTGGAGACAATTTCAAACTACAGGAACAGCTATCCGGGGTTTTAGTAGTGATCGTCCACGAGGAACCACACCCTCAGATGACCGGTATATTGCCTTACGGGCCAGAAGAAACAGGCGGCAGACAGCGGGAGAAATCGCTAGACACACGACACAGGCGACTGGACGACCGATATCGCGTTTTACCGTGGCCAGAAGACTGCACTGTGATGGTCTATTTGCATGACGCCCTTACGGTGTGTACCTCTAACGCCTACCCATCGGAGAAGGCGTTCTCTGTGGTGCCGGGAACACCGGAATTGGAGAGACTATGAATGGGGACGAGTACTCTTTACAGATGAGAGCAGATTTAGTCTGAGTTGCGATTCTAGACACATACACATCTGGACAGAGCGGGGAACACGCAATAACCCCTTCAACATCATCAAAAGGGACTGTTTTGGAGGTCGCGGAGTTCTCGTTCGAGCAGACATAATGCTTGGTAGCCGGACCGACCTTCATATCTCCCAAGGAGGTTCGTCACCTGGGACTGCTATTGTAACGATGTTCTTCTTCCTTACATGCGTCTTTTCACAAGGGCTATGAGTCCTCAGTTCCTCTTCATGGACGACAACGCTCCACCTCATCGCACAGTTACTGTCGAAGAGCTGTTGCTGAGTGAAGATATTGAACACATGGATTGGTCGGCAAGGTCTCTGGATCTAAATGCCGTCAAGCATGTACGGAACTTATTAGGGAGACCCGTGGCAGCACGTAACTTATCGCCAGTAACGGTTCCGAAACTGCGATTGGTGCTACAAGAGGAACGAGCAACAGTGTCTCAGCAGCTCATTAACAACCACATATCCAGCATTCACAAATGATGTGAAACCTGCCTAGCAGTCAGCGGAGAGCATATCCCCTATTAAAGACCGGATGTTTCTTGCTGGACACCCATCACAGGGATGTTTCGGCCTTCAGTGGCATTGCGCTCCATGCTACTTTTTCAATAAAGCTTCTTTTTATCCCTCTGATTTCTCTTTCAGTAAGTGTTGCTTACATTACTCATGTCCTTACGTATTGGGGATCTTACGGTATTAAATGTGTTGATTTGGAAAGCTTTTGTACAAAGTTATAATGAAAAAACCGTCTCGTCCTTAATTTTTGCACATCAGTGTATATTGCCAAGGATTCTTCTTCCATTGAAGAATACTGTAGATATTTTTGTTAGATAAAGGTTTGGCGCCTGATCTGCTAAATCGGGGTTTTTAAATTGCGTACTGTATGTACTATTATTATTATTTAGGACGTGTTCCTCCAGGAAAAGATGCCTTTGTGGAGGATTTTCCAAGGAAAACCTGGCTCGTATTAACATGTTACGCATGTGAAAAACGACGAAAACGCCCATGCAGCCAGCCTGTTCGCGGGATTCGAACTACAAGTTTTCCGGGACGTTACCACTCGGCCGCTGGTGAACTACCGTATGTGCTAGAGAAGAGATTCCTAGCCTTTGTCTTGTATGGATCACTTTTACAAGAGTGGCTTTCTTCATCGACCCCCTTTACGTTTTTTCTATAATATAATAAATGAAATACAGCTTAATCGTAATAGAAATAACTGCACGAAAATAACTTAAAGATGGCAATTATACTAAGATCGTATTAAAAAATTATTTATTAGATTTACATTTTATTATTTTTAATTTTACACTTGTAAGCAAGTTTTCAGAAAGAAAGTTAGGGATTCTAATTGCTCAAAAGTTCGGTTATAATTGATATAATGTCCGCGCTTGATGTACTTACGCACTTTTTTTTATATTCCGCATAACTTAACTTAATTCTTAAATTACCTCGTTTAAATTTATTCAGCCTTTTTCCGCACGAGAAGTCAATAATAATGGTGTTATGCCAACAATTTTTATTTTGAGATATTTCTCTTCAAACGTTTTTAAATTTCACAATTTAAAATACGAATGCACTATTTTGTAATCAATAGGATCTTGATTATACCGGTCAGTTGTCGGTGTGTATTCGACTATAGACTCCCCTCCTTAGTTAACACCTTGGTCATAACCGACCACGTTGGTAACCGCAGTGCTAGACCAATGTTCTCTCTTTTCTCTATATAATAAAGGATTTCTATGGTAACTAAGATATGAAATCATGGAAAGTAATTGTCTTTTTACCCTAAACTTAGTGAATTAAATTCTCTTAAAAGTTTTCAGTAGCTTACAGCAGTACAGAACCCTGAAAATGAAGTATCCACTTTGACATCATATGCTGAAATATCCACTTTGACGTGGCATATTTAGGCATGTTCTTTTGCAAAGTATTAAACGGGTATACGATAGCACTTTACTAGATATGAATTAAAAGGAAAGGAATGAAAATGCTTAGATTTGGAACATATATGTCAGTAAATGGAGAGATTGTTATTCGAACAGAAAGAGGTTTCATGCAAATGAAGTCAAAATTTTAGGATGGATATGAATTCCATCTCCTGGACTGAATTAAAAACAACTGCAAGAGGTAATCAGCATTGTTTCTTTCATGTGAATTATTTATTAGTTTTAATGTAACAAATGCAACGTTTAAGGGAATATCAGAAATATTTGCTTTGAAAAAAAATGTCTTCACCTTCGGAGCAACAAACCAACCCAAATTTAGATTTAATTTGATTTATTTTACTTTACATAAAGTAAATATAAATGTATGAAATGCAATACAAAGCCTAAAATATTTCTCTTTCAATAATTTCCCACGTCTGAAGGGGCAAGTTGTCATATTATGTAATTTTAACTTATATTACAGCCAATACAGTAACTAATTTTTAATTCACCTACAAATTAAAACTTTCTATGGTTGTTAATAAAGCAGATATATATATAAAAGAGTAACAAAACGTGTTAAAATTATTTTATGAAAATTATATACACTTTACATCGTGATCCAAGGTCTTACGAGTAAATGTTTTCTTGAAAGGCAACATCTTTTCAGAGAGTTATTTTTTTGCAACTTTATCTAAAATTCTCTGGCATAAAATTTTAACTGTATTTTCCTTCTTGCTATCATATTCGTTTCTATTAAAAATCCAGTTTATTTTAGAAATGGAATTTTTACTGAAGTAATGAAAATGCTGAAATATTTCCTCAGAGATATTCGTGCAATATCACAATATCTCAAACGTTAAACAGAGCTTTATTCAAAACACAGAAACTAATTAATCTCACAGCGAATTCGCTACAATCAATAACAGCATTAGTTAAACAACAGTTCGCTTAAAACTGAGCTGAGGTGTTTTAATTCGGCTTTTATAAGCTTTTTAATTCTTCACTAGAACATTCTGGTAAAACCTCAATTTTTTTCAATTTTTGCGGATGGCAACGGCAATTAAGAGATATTTATTTATTATATATTAGATTCGCGTGCTCTTTTATTTTTACTTTTCCGACGTAGCTTTCTCTTCAAAAATCGTCTGCGTTGCACGGGAAAATAAAGCAATTTTAATTGCAATACTAAATAAATAGCTAAATAAATGCGAAATCCTTAACAATAGAAATGAATATGGCAGCAAAAGGAAAATTTTATGCCAGACAATAAGAAAATGTTGCAAAAAATACTCATTGAAAAGGTTGCCTGTCAATAAGAAATTTACAAATGAGACCTTGGAGACTATGTAAAGTGTATATAATTTTCATAAAATAATTTTAACACAGTTTGTTATTGTTCTATATATCTGCTTTATTAACAACCATAGGAAGTTTTAATTAAAGATTTATATATAATTCTGAAAAAGTTTCATATATCTACAGTTTTATTTAAACTTACAGCAGCCCATTAATATTAATGGCTTGAAAAAATAAAGTATTATAGTACTTTTTAATGAAACAGCCAGACATTAATTTCCTTTGAAAGTACTAAAGCTTTATTTTAGCAACAACTATTATAGATAAAGCATTTATTTTCTTTAAAATTACATCGTTCTTGATTATTTTTGTTTCTGATGCATAGTTCTCGAAATGATGAGACTAATTTAAATAACTATTATGTATTAGGTAATTTTATTCTTAAGCAAATATCTGTAACTATGGAAGGCAATTATATGTCTAGATTGCACCTACTGGTTAATGTTTTATTAAATTATAAAGCTTGTAAAAATTATTTCTTCAAATTAATAAAATAATTCCGTTTTATAGAGTTTGGTTAGCAAATAAACCAAATGATAAACTAAACATTTTACATTTATTTCATTGTCAAATTGATTCATATAGTTGAAAATTGAAACTCATTTTAGGTCTAAAAATACCTTATCAGATTGCCCCGAAACACTTAAGGACGCTGTAACGAGTAAAATGACGCCCCAAAAAAAGAAAAGCATGTATGCTATGATGTTGGAAGCTTGTTGGAAACAGACTGTCTTCTAAAGTAGATCACTTGACGAAACCCAGTGTTTAAAGATGGGTGTCAAATAGCACAGCGAAGAAATGGCGTTATAATAGTCAGGTAAATTACACCAGAGGCCGGCAATTTAGCGGAAAATTCCGACGGCCATTATGTCCTAAACGCGTGAAAACGCCTATAATTTCAGTACTCCCACAAGAATTGGCGAGAAAAGTTCAAATTTGGTCCCTTGGACAAACACGCCCTGTTTAAGTGGGAGGTAAAATGGACACAGTGATCAAGAGACAAGTGCTTGCTGAGGTTCGATGTATGATGAGATATTAGTGGGCACGAAAGGCACCTCCGTTTTTTTAATGTTAATGAACATATCTTTTGAAATAATTACCTTAAACGACTTTAGAGATATGTCTTCTAATGGTAGTTTAGAGTAGATTGGACTTTAAAACTGAAACAATTAAGATACTTTCAGTTTCTCAATTCTAGCACTTTAATGATCGTAAAGCTATATAAAATTACTTTAATGATGGTAAAGCTATACGAAAAAGAATAAAATAAATTATCTCGTGGTTTCAATGAAAATTTGCATTTTGAAGTTTACAACATCATCACGCAATAATCATTAATTTAATAATATATTTCGCACAGAAAGAATTCTTTTTTTTAAGAGGATTACTTTAACAAATCATGCAGATAAGATCTTACTGTTATATTTTGCAATTCGCTGTAATTATTTATTGAAACTTAAATTAGAGGCTTAAAAAATTATCAAGAAGCAAATGTCCGCTTTGTCGTCTTCAATGAATAATTTTCAAACCTATCATTTCTGTCTTAATACTTATGACGTTTTTGATATCAGATGATTTGCTGTAGTATATTAAAACTTACCTGCAAATTCCAATGTAAGAAAATGAGTTTGTCTCCATAGGTAGCAAATAATAGGAAATAATGAAAAAAATAGAAGTTATTTTTGCAGTAAAAACTAGTCATGGTGTCTTGCCTATTTTCTGGAAATTTTTGCGTTTGTTTTTATTTTATTTACTTTTTTATTTTTATTTATTTATTTATTTATTTATTCTTCTTCTTATTATTATTGTTGTTGTTGTTGACGTCGTCGTCTTCGTCATCATCATCATCATCATCATTATTAATATCAGTCCAAGGAGGCCTTGCCCCTGAAGGACTATTGTTTTCGTTTTGGCATTTTGCGTTGATTCACTATAAATGTGCGATTCACTTTTCAAATTGTTGCCACCAAACATTATCTCCCTGTATTATATTTAAATAAAGTAAATAATGAAGAATCTGCATAAATATATGTATGTTTCTCTCACTGTGATAAAACAACGGTACCTAGAGCTATCGAATTTTGAATAACGTACGTTTCTCATGAATATGGGTATCTGGAAGCCCAAATTTGGAATTTGTTTTATTATCTATTTCATATTTTTTAAAACCTTAACAAATTTTTAATTAACAAGCTCAACGATTTAAAAGCAAGCAATGACAACACTCTACGTGGGAAAAAACAAAACAAAATAACAACAAAAAAATAACTTTTTTATCTCCAACGGGCGGAACTGTGTGTCGGAAATTCTAAAGATATGCTCATTTAAAATTAGTTTGCGATATTAACGTTGAACTGAATTTTATGGTTTAAGTGCGAAGAACATGATATTTAATAAATAAATGTAACACGCAAAACGTTAAAAAAGAGCCCATTTAGACGTAATTTAAAATCTGAAACATTTCAGTTTTTTTTTAATTTTTTTTTACCCTACCCCTTGTAATGTTTATTAATAGCCCAAAAGGGGCTATTGGTCTCAAAATTCAATTTTGCATTGGTTCACTGTAAACGGCGCATCTCTTCTCAAATTGTTGTCAGTAAATATGATCAACCTGTACTTATTTTAAAGAAATTAAATAATGAAGAATCTGCATGTAGGCATATATGCTTCTCGCACCGTGAAAAAATGACGGTACTTAGATCCATAGAATTTTGAATAACGCAGTCCTCCATCCGAATATGTTTACTTGGAAGCCCAAATTTTTAATTTAGAATTTGCGTTATTGTTTTGTATTTCGTATTTTGCAAGGAGGATAGACTGGGTGGGTAAGACTTATGAAGTCAAGGAAGTCTCAGCAACGTGACTTCAATACTTATTATAGTCGCCCTACAGCGTACGGATAAGACAACGAAACATATTTTTAAATAACATTACACTGAATTTGAGAGCAAATATCTACATCTGTGTCTTTGGGCATTATTTGCATAAAATACCATTTAAAATTCCATTGATCTTCTATGTTTTACCACGTAATACATTTGTGTTATAATTACCATATACACTTTTGCATGTACCTAGTTTTTATTAAACTTGAACGAGTTATTTACAATTTTTGTAATTTTTCTATATACCAAGCAGAAAATATTTAAGTATTAAAATTAGAACTGGAGACTTATAAACGTTCAGTGATGAATAGCAAATATGTAGACAATCCCGATTAGAATTTAAGCAAACCCCCAATCAGAAGTCTGCTTATTGCATTGGCCATGATAAATCATGACGTCCTACCGTGACGTTTCATACGTTCACTTTCATTGCATGAGGCATACGGAGAAGGCTTCCTGCATCTATTCTAACCTTCATGGTATTTCGTAAAATCTAAACGAATTTTTAATCAACAAGCTCAACGACTTGAAAACGAGTGCTGAAGCGACCGGAAACAAAATACTTTTCTCTTCCACGCGCCAGCGTGTTACTTACTGTTTAGTAAAGCCTAAGTTACTTTCAAATTTAATTTGGAAGGTAACTTTGTAATAAAATAAGCGACTTTAAAACAACAGACACAGTTCTTAAGAAAATCTTTTCTACTTTTTAATGTGGTTGATTTAAAAACATGTATTAAAATCATGAGATATCTAATTAGAAATATTCAATATTTTTATAAAATTATAATAGCTGGACTCATTAAAATCATTACATAAAGAGAATATTTTTAATAATTATTAAATAACAATAATTTTAATAATTTTTTATTTTTTTTTAAATAGTGATTTTTCTGTTGAATTGAATATTGTATAACGTAAGTGTGAAGAACGTAACATTTAATAAATAAAGTTAACACATAAAGCGTTAATAATAAAAGATAATAAAAGTTAATAATAAAAATTCTTTTAGCCATCTTACTGAAAAAACAAAATATTGATATGCTGAACTGAGAAAACTGAACTGAGAAAAGACAGAAAATTGTGTGCTCCCACTTAATGTTGTATCGGGAATTCTAAATGTGCTTTTTGTTAGCTATCTTACTAAAAAAGTAAATATTGGTATGACGAAGTGAGAAAAGATTGAGAACTGAGAAAAATGTATGCCAACATGTAACACTGCAATTCTAAACACATGCTGCTTTTAAAAGTTTTGTAATTTTGCTGTTGAATTGTGTATGGCGTAAGGGCGAAGAAAATGATGCTTAACAGCAAAACTAAAACGACAAAAAAAGTGCTCAGCGTAAGCATTCAAAAACTTAATAAACATTTTTAGGTGACCATTAAAATTTGAAACCTTTCAGACTTTTTTTCAAATTCTATATGTAATATTTTCTGTCTCAAGTTTTCAGAATGAAATATCAAGCATAAAAATAAACTACCGAGATTCTTATTCCATATCAAATATTATATTTTAGAATTAACGTCCTCTTTTATTATTTCACTCTCAGAATTGCAGAAAGCAGGCCGTGAAGCAAAGCCTAACCATAAATTAATTTTTTCATACTAACGAGTCTTTGTAATGCTAAGTTTTATGTAATATTTTAAAGATATATATATATATATATATCATCGAAAAACAATATTATTATGAAACAATGATTAAGTCCTTTTTCAGCGTTAAAAATACGAATTTTTTCATCAATTTTCTTAATTAAATAGTGAAAATGCATTTAATATCAATGGAAGTTTAAAAGCCATTCTCATAATGAACGTACAAAAAAATGCAATATGTAGAAAGGAAAATGATAACTGATCTTGCAATTACGTTAATAAAAGAAATGCTGAAGCGAAAATAGTGACAATGATTGATAATTGATTATTAAGAGTTGTGTGTGTAATAAAGCTTTGAACTTTAATTACTACTTTCAGTAGTGTTGTTGTTGTTGTTTCAAACCCCTTGGGAAGGAAAGCCTACACCAAGTCTAAGAGACCTTGCCGCACAAGCAAATCGCTGTTGTAGTCCTGTTCAGCCGACAGCTGTCTCAGGGAGACGCCTATACAATCCAGTAGGTGAGCATGAGAGGCAGGGAGGAAACAGGCACACAAGGGGAAGGTCTCCTTCTTTGAATTTCATGCATCTAAGATGCCCACTTCTGAATCTGGCCATGGCCGTTTGGATAGGTCTAGATCTTTTACTCAGAAGTGACAGGCTTGGTTGTAAGTAGCAAATTATGCTTTCAGTAGTAAATTATGCGTCGCGTAGGACGCTAATAAAAACATTATCAAGTGCTTTAAAAATTTCCCTCCTCCAAAAAACAAACAAACAAACAAAAAACACTGGAGATACTTCATGAGGGGGAAAAAACATGAAAGGTTTCAGATTTTAACGGTCACCCAAAAGGGTTTATTAATATTTTTGAAGCTCTTGCTAGCTTGCAGTCTACCAGTCTGCTGTTACAGAACGAGACCAGAGCTGAAGTTGTCAAGATAAAGCGAAATTTTCCATCGCAAATGCGCTGTTGGGCAGGCTAATACTCTTGCACTCAGCTATACGCTTCTAATTTTATAGTAACATTTCTTGCCACTCAAATCTCTATAAATTCTGGAATGAGTGATCCTTGTGACGATACAAGAAAAGCAGGAAAAAGGTAAATTAAATTACATTTGGTTAGTAATTTAAACGAACATAAATGTCACGGTACAACCGGTTTAAAAGACACGGAATATATGTTTCTCTAATTGGCTTCTAAACTTTCGATGATTGGCTGACGTACAGGGTTTAAGTATAATACTCTTCTTCGGAAGGTTTCAACTAATTAAAATCAACGTCAGCCGAGACAATGAGTATCACGAAAATACAAAATTACTATTGCAACAATTTTTCCTCAGGATATTGAAAGTGTAATTTATTAGCTAGATTTCGAAGTTGCAGTCTTGCACGTTTACGAAGTCTTTTTCTCAGTCACAAGTTATGAGGAATCGCCGCCCAGACGGTATAGTGGTTAGGGAAGCCTGACTGCGATACCGAAGGACCCGTATTCGAATCCCGGAGCAGGCATGGTTGTAACTGTCCATCCATTCATAGCAGGCAATGGTTTCCCACCTATTAAGTGCCTCCATAATAGAGAGACTACTACATCTGGCCATTGCCGACATAGGCAAGAGCCTGCTATTGGGAAAAAAAGTTATGGAGAATAAAATGATAAAGATAGATAAAGTTCAATAAAGTAAGGGAAACATCCAGACAGGAAATATTTAGATTATGGCAAAGCACTGCAGGGCTGGAGAGAGGCATGACTTGAAAGTACTACAGTAAAAAGGTAAATCCCCGTATCAGGTGGAACCGGAGTCCATTTTGATTACTCTAAAATCGACTGTATTTTTCCTGTATTCCTGTAGCTCCAAAACTTTTTTTTTCTGTAATTACAATGAGACAATATTTGCTTTTTATATTTGGCTTTATGTCAAAAAAGTAGCAAAAAAATTAACAAACTAGAACAAAAACAAAATAGAAACTGCACTTTTCTCCGCAAAATTAAGCAGCTGAATTATTTTTTTTTTTTTCTAAAATTTCCAAACAGTCGTAAATAAAATAAAAACATAAAATAAACTTTGATTTACATAGACCCTAAACCTAGTTTTCATCTTTAGCGTGTTAAAATTAAACTGAGCTATTAATTTCATTTAAATATAAGAAAATGCACTAAGCTACATATATTAACACTAGGCTACATATTTCCCGAATATCACAAGAAAGTTTCCATGTTACTTACTTATTGATAATTGCTTAAAAAGCATGTAGGGCAATAATGAACTATTTTTTTTCATTATTTAAATCAACGAAAAAAATTAAAAGGGCGGAAATAAATTAATCCCAAGCTTAATTTTGTTTGGTTTAAAATTTAAAAAATACAGTTATATCAATAAACTTTGGAAACGAAATGCATTTAATGGAAAAATTAGTTTTCGTTTTTTGACTTTTCATTTAATCAAATAAACACCCCCACAGAATTTTTTTGGAGTGTGGAGAGGGGTAGGGGCATTTACACAAAAACTCTATTTCAGCTCCTATTGATAAGAAGAAGGAGAAGAAATCAGATTTAAATAGTTTTTCATCCGGTAATTGGAGTGAAATTTTCTAGAAAAAAAAATATCAGCTGGAAAGCTTTTTCCTCCAGTACTGCTTTCAATAGGAAATAAAATAAATTTGTCTTAAAAAACTTAGATCACGTACATCAAAAGTGCAAGTGTTTTTTGTTTTCTCTTACTTTAGTTTAAATTGTAGCGGTTTTCGCATTTTAACCTTATTTGACAGGCTAGCAATAGTTTACGAAACACAAAATTTTATGATAAACATACAGACAGACATCTAGATAAATAGTATATGGTACATTTATTTTTATCGTTTTATCCTTCGCAGAAATGCGGTTTACATTCTAAGGAGTTAAAGATCCAATGTGATCTTCGAATCTGTCATCATATATGGCTGAGAAGACATTAGTGGCTGAAGATAGGGCTGAGTGGAAAGGCATAATGTCGCATTTAACACAACTGAGCTTGAAGTATCACAATCCTTATTTTTACTCATATGGTTATGGTTATTCAATTATGGCAAAGCACACGAGGGCTATCTGCCTAAAGGGAGGGATGCCTTCGTGGAGGACTTTCTAAGGGAAACTGGCTCACATACACGTTACACATGGGGAAAACCATGAAAACGCCCATGCAGCCAGCCCGTTCGCGGGATTCGAACCTCGGACCGAACTACCAGTGTTCAGCGTCTTTACCGCTCGGCCGTTGGTGGGCCTTTAACTCATATCAAATCATCCTTTTTCAGACACGATACTTTTAATCATAGTTGGATGCAATAATTTCCATGTACACGGGATTTAAAGTACGACTAAACGTAGCAGCGTGAATGAGCAGCGTTTTGCCAGCAGGAAAGCGTAAGCCAAAGATAACGCAGCAGTTCAAAGGAAGAAGGGAGGGAGTCAATAGTTCCAGTTTGAATTAGAAAAGCTTTAGTTTACAATCGTTTTGATTGGACAAGAGGTATCTGCATTAAACATTATGTAATATGGAAAGATCTCGAGCTTGGGAGAACAAATGAATTCAGGGGAGAGCATAAAATATAGAATAGTTAATTTTGAGGTTGCCAATTATTCTTAAAGCAGGCATCGTATTTTGTTATATCTGATACACACACACACACATATATATATATTCGTTTCAGATTAATAATCTTCCACAAATACTTTTGACTGCTGTATTTTCAACGTAGATTGAAGTGTTTTCATTAGATTTTGTATTCAGTCACATTTTATATTAGATTTTTATGGTAATTTTGTGTGAGACTTTATCAAGTCGAGGTAATCGCATAATGTTTTGAGTATGGGGTGTAAATAAGGTACATATATTTTTCCTTTTACCTTTCAATTTCTACTTCTTTATCTTGTGTATTTTATTTTTATCTTTAAATGCTCAAAATGTCATGCGGAACGATAAATTATAAAAACATTTTTAAAATAGTAAGCAATGCAAGGATCTCCACATTTGTTTCTCTACCACAAAAGCACTTAAGATGCTCGCTGTATATTTCAAAAACTCCCAGGCTGTAAAGAAAGACACTGTACACTTTCATAAACGTTTTGAGGATCCGGACCCGGACCTATCAATTCGGCAGCGAGCGTCTCGAACCCGTGTACGGACTATGGCGGCGTATAACCTAGGTTTGTAATCTAATTTTCGTAAGGTATTTATCCCAAATAAAAATCAATTTATTATTTTGAGATAAATTTATTATTTCGTAGTTATTGAAAATCATACGAATATTATTTCATTACACGTTTTATTGAGGTTCGTTTCTCTGTTTGTTAGCATCAAATTTTCGAAATCAGTTTTTGATCGATCCCCTTCTGCAGAACGGATATACTCGAAATTTTGCGGACTTAGTATTTGCTACAACATAATATTTCTTAGCAATTTTTTTTAAATCTGACATTGATTATTAGTCCAAAGGGGCAATTTGGCCAGAAGGACGATTAATTTCGTTTTGGTATTTTGCGTCGATTCACTAAAAGCGTTGTTCCACTTTTCAAATTGTTGATACCAAATATTGTCACCCTGTATTATATTTAAAGAAATTAAATAAGGGAGAATCTTCATAAATGTATGTGTGTTTCTCGCACTCTGATAAAACAACGGTACCTAGAGTCATCCAATTTTGAATGTTTCCACCCGAACATGGGCGCCCAAATTTGAAATTTGGAATGTTTTATTATCGATTTCATATTTTGGAAAACTTTAACAAATTTTTGGTTAAGAAAACTCAAGAATTTCAAAGCGAACAATGACAACGTTGTATAGAAAAAAAATATTTTTATCTACAGCGCGCGAGACTGTGTATCGAAACATCTAATGGTGAACTTATTTTGCGATATTGCTCTTGAACATAATTTTATGGTTTAAGTGCGAAGAACATGATATTTAATAAATAAAGGTAGCACACAAAATGTTAAAAAACGCTCCTTTGGACGTAATTTAAAATTCGAAACCTTTCAAATTTTTCAGGTTTTTTTTATTATTATTTAAAGAACGGATCTGTAATAAAAAATTTTCACGTTCCTTTTCGTTAATAATCCAACTAATTATGGAAATGTTGCGATTTTTTCAACAGTGATCGGAGAATAATCATTCAAAAGCAGTTTGCTTAGTATCTGCAGCATAATTTGCAGAAATTAAGCCGATTTTTTTTTCAAAATAGATCGATCAGTTAGTAACAGTCCCAATCCTTCTTGAAAGAAAGGTAATCTCGAGTATTTGTTTACAGTTTAATTGGAAAAAGGAATTGTTCTGCTTATAGAGACAGCGATGTTGTCTGTCTTTATTTCTTATCCTTCACCTCCTTTTACGAGGACTAAATCGCGTAAAGTACTATATGTAAAAAAAATAAATAAATAAAAGTCAAAAATAAATAAATAAATCTGAAAAGTTTCAGATTTTAAATTACATCCGAAGTTGCACTTTTTTAAAGTTTTGTGTGTTACCTTTATTTATTAAATATCATATTCTTTTCACTTAAAGTATAAAATTCAGTTCAACAGCAATATCGCAAAATAATTTTAAAACGAGCATATCTTTAGAATTTCCGATACACAGTTCTGCGCGCTAGAGATAAAAAGATTTTTTTCCTCGTAGAGTGTTGCCATTGCTCACTTTTAAATTGTTGAGTTGTTCATCCAAAATTCGTTAAAGTTTTACAAAATATGAAATAAATAATAAAACAAATTCCAAATTCTAAATTTGGGCTTCCAGATGCGCATATTCGGGTGGAAAAGTACGTTATTCAAAAGTAGATGGCTCTAGGTACCGTTGTTCTATCACATTTGGAGAAATGTACATACATTTATGCAGATTCTTTATTATTTAATTTTTTTAATTATAATACAGGGCGATAACATTTGGTGGCAACAATTTAAAAAGTGATACAGCCGTTTATAGTGAATCAACGCAAGATAGCAAAACGAAAACAATAGTCCTTCAAGGACACAGCCTCTTAGGAACTCTCATTTAATTAAATAGGCTAAAATAAGCAACAGCATTTTTAGCTATTGCAGTATTCTTGATTACATATAGCTCAAAATAAAATCGTGGCGTACATGAAAAATATATATCGGGATATTATCAGAGTTTTAATGCCCAAGCTATGTGATAGATTAGAAATGACATATCTGAGAATGAGATTACTTAATGCATTGAACTTTCCCTTTGAAAATTTTCGTTTAAAATCCATCATTGTTAGCAATTCCAAGAATTTAGTTTAGCTTCATGCGACCAAGCAGGGTGTAATTACTAAGATTTTTAACGTTTTTTTTACGTTTAATTAAAGCCACGTAGCTTAAAATGCTTTCCTACATTTTTTATTATTATTTTACATTTGAATTTTAATTCCATGAGCCAGATAAATAGACTGAGGCTCACCTAGCAAAAGTGGGTTCATATATAACATTTTTCTTAAAAATATATGAACAAAAATTCATCTGCCACTCATTGATGCTCATACGAGCATACAGCACAGGTATGTCAAAAACATACTAACCAGCAATAAGCAGTTTTGTTCCAAATTTATATAGAAATTCAGTATTTGCTATGAGAATTGATATTATATCGGTAGCAAACACTTCCTGTTTTGATGTATACAGGCTTTGCTTGAAAAAAGATATCACTCAGTAAGTCTGTAGGGTTTCCCTTATTTTGCATTACACATTTATTTTAAGTTCGGTACCTTTCCTGAACCTCTCAACTTCCCATAGTATTTTCTCTCCAAGATGTAAATTTAAGTGAATATTTAAACGTGTGGATCTCTGAATTTATTCAAAGCATGTTTTCTCTAGCCAGCGTTGCTATATCTCTTATCTATCTATCTATCTTCGTTGCTATCTCTCTGTTACGTTAGTAAGCCTCTTGGCCATTTCGGATTATGTTAGGATTTTGTTAATCAACCTGTTAGTTGTAATTCTAACGTGCTAATCCAACATTATTTTATTTTAGATTCCACCTGAATTATATTCGACATTTGTCACCGCACGTTGCCGGTCTTTTTATAACACACGAAGATTGTGCCTTTCTGTTAAAATTTGAGTTAATAAAGGCTTACTTTTCACTCTTCTTCTGTACTGGTAATTCATTTACGCCTGTGCAAGAATTCACCAGGTTCATTGTAGAATCTATTTTTGTGTATGGGGAATAACAGAGATAGATCTTACAAGTCAAACCATCAATTAGCAATCAATTTCGAAATCAAAAAACCAGCTCGTTTAAAGCAGTAAGAACTCCTCTGTATAGTCACTGTTAAACATTAATACAATAAATTAAGATCCAAGAACAGCTTCATAGAACAGACAAGGTATTTCCCAAATACAAATGCTAAAAAAGATTTATTATCATTAAAGGTTCGTTTATTTTTCAGTTACATAGTTTTTAATGCTTTAGGCATCATATAAAAAAGTAGCGTATGATCTAACAACTTGGGAATTGCCACTTTTATTATTTCACGTCACCTAGTATATCTTTTAGAACTGCAGCTTCTGTTTTCCTCCTTGTAAACTGGTAACCCATCAGCGGCACCTGAACATTGAGAGTTCGTCTCGAGCTCAAATCCTAGCAAACAGTCTGCTTAGATGGAATGTTTCATGGTTTTTCTGATATATAAAGCAAATGCAATCCAGTCACCATTAAAAAGCAATCGATGAAAACATTTCTAGCCTTAGGCGAACAGCCTACGTGTGCTTCGCCCTGACCTAAGTAATCCTAGTGACTGTTTTGTTTGCAGTTTCTATCGATTCTTTAAGCATCTGCTTAGAATTCTTAAGCAAAAATAGTTTTAATAAGATCAATTAGTTGCGTTATAATTTTTAACTTTAATGCGCTGAACTTTTGCAGAAATATGCAATTTGCGGCTTGCAGTCATACGGAAAAAATACGCTTAACTAAAATCGAAAAAATAGGAATGTTTGATTATCTAGCTTACAGAGGCTGTTCGCAGACTTTTTAGACGATTTTATCTTTGCTGTAAAAAAGTCTTCTGCTTGGAAGTTTTTTTTTAAACTGCAAGTATAAATTATCGTCTGCTATTTGACAGTTTTTTTTCTTTATGTAAAATGTCGCTTTAGTGCATGGAAGGCTATGTTTGTGTTCTATCCGAAGAAACTTACTTGTGCCTAGTAATTAAAAAACGTTGTGAAAAACTTAGTTTTTCAATATCTAATGCTGCGATGGGTAATGTTGTCAACAGCAAAGAAAAAACAAAAACGTCAAAATTTACTTCAGCAGAAAAATATTTCCAAATACGCATCCAAGGAAAAAAAGAATGTTTCCAATGTTGCAAAAGTAAAACCTTTAATGTTCAAAGAAAATCCAGTAATTCAAAGGATGGTAGCAAAATCATGAAAATACTCAGTGTGAATAGTAAACAAAGTGATTAATGCTGATTTTAATCTTAAAAAAGCAAAAAAAATATCATGTGAGTCGTCTTTCTCTATGACATATCGCCGAATGCAGAACGCGCTGCATAGTTCTTTATGAGAAACATTTACCCGGACAAAAATGGAAATATGTTGTTACAATACACAGATCTCGGTTATAATGACAGCAATCAAAAGCGATCCATTTATTGTCTTTAAAGAGGAGAAAAAAGTCTTAAAACATGGTTCAAAGACTCTAAAGAAGGTTTTTCTAAGGGCTTTATAATTGTTGCTGGTTTTTCATAAAACGCAAATGAAAAATGAAGAGAGCGGTGAAAAATGTTAAGATCCGGTATTTAAACTTTTTCTTCTCAAGGTAGAATTTGCATTAATTCATGCGCGCTGCCCAAATTTAAATATTCTGGCACTGACAATTAGCGGAATGAAAACTTATAGGAAAGAAAATGTAACTTTAACTGATTAGAAAATAAACGTAAATCCTTACAATTTAAAACATAAGAATTTTAGGTAAAATATTTTTGTAACTACAATAAAAATTGTCTGGAAATGTGCCAACTGCCTCTGTTCTAGTCTAATGAGGTACTGTTTTCGTTTCATTTTCTAATTTCAGTTGTAATTTATTTTCACAAATCGGTAAGCCTACATTATGTTTTTCAGTAGGATCTCTTACGCCACTATGCCTCCATTTATGTGTATGCTACTAATTGTAACATTTTTAATATGCGATATTAAAAGTCATTTCTGAAGATAAATTTTAGAAGGCACAATTTGATTTTGTTACGCTTTCACAGCAAAAAACAAATGTTTTGATGAACTTCTGTCACACTTTTGGAAGCGGCTCCTTGTTAAGCATATAAGCCTATTAACCTCTCCTAAAGCTTGCCATCTTTAACTCAGCTAGGCAATCGCATAAAATTCGCTAATTTTAGCTTAACTTAATTTATGTATCATTCGGTAAAAAAATTAAAAGTTTCGCACTGTATGTACTTCATTACATGTTCTTTGAAGTCCTCAATTTAAAAAAGGAATAAAGATTTTAAGAAGCAAAATCATTTCCTTATAATAACCGGGTGGATTTCATGGTATCAAATACGAAATATTATCTTCTGCAGCGACGGTGATACTTAATACGTAAGCTCTCATAATCCCCTGGAGAGGTGAAGAACAACGCGTTTCAGCACGAGACTCATTTCCATTAATCTACACGAATTCATCATTATGCTGAAATTAAGCCCGTACCGTATAGGAAAGTTAGAATGAGAATTTGTTCGTGGTTAATTATCTTAAATTTTCTGCACCTATGTGCGCTTTAACTCGGCAAGACAGCTCTATCACGCTTTCAAGTACTACATTGTCGGTACCCCTTGGGGAGTTTTGCGAATAAGATTTGAAGAGGGCATCAACTTTCGTGGTGGCACTGTCAAGGCAGTTATTACAAAAATACAATCCGATTAATATCTTCAAAGGATATAATAATAGTAGATTCTTTTCGGAGGAGCCACAGGATTATTTCTCTGGAGGAAAAAGATTGTGTGTAATGTTCATTCTCAGTTGAGGGCGTGCTTCGAATTTCTTATCGCGAGGCAAATTAAAAGTTTCTTTATTCATGTCTTGCTAATGGTTATTGATTTTAAGAGGAATGCTCTAGACTTAAATTTGTAACCCGTTGTAGATGAAAGAGCAAATTTGTAATGAATTCTGTTTTATTCTTTTATACCTTTCATCTGTTATTAAAATGCATGTCACCTTTCTCCGAATTTTAATAACTTTAGGTATGTTAATTGCAATAAATTTCAAGTATTTTATGTGCATTTTATTTATTATAAAATGCGACTTTTCTAAAGTTTTCTTGTCTTATTGTGCCCATATTACAATGAACAGGAGGGTCGAAAAACATGACTATAAACATGCTTAGATAATTTTTTTCCATAAATATTGATTCTAAATGATTACTTCTAGTGCTAAAGTATCTTAAAATCAGATAAAAATATATTTAATTTATGAAAACTATTTCAAATTTTTCAAAATAAATTTCAGCATTATGTATAGGAGAATGCTGTAAAAAATAGTCTTGCAAATATGCTACTTTTAAATCAAGAATTGAAAAAAACTAAATATTTATTTTAATTTAATTGATTATTCAAAATATTTCTTACAATGAATGAAAATTATGAAATACAATTAAAGTGAACATTCCATTTGCAAAGATGGGAGAAAAAACCATCAACGAATAAGTTTAAATTAAATCTGTTCCCTAAGTAATATTATTTTTCTTCAAAGCGCGAGAGATCGTTATAACGAACATGAAATATATATGCTTTGTAAATATTGTTACGAAATGCACAGCTGCGGTATGATGGCTTCCCCGCAAAACGGGTTTAGGGTTGCCAGAAAGGAAAAGGAAAAGCTGGATTGCCAGATTTGACAAGAAATCGTCCATTTGTTAACATTTGGCGAAAAAATTAGAGATATGCCATAGGCAGACCGAGAGCAAATTCTTAACGGTTTTCTCCAGAATGTTCTCGAAGGCTCGTCAAAAGCTATATAAACCCTGCCTGCACGCGGAGTAAGAGTATGTTGAGTTCAGTAGCAGAGTATGTCGAGTTCAGCAATCGTGTCTTGAGTTCGGAGATTAGCTCGAGAGCGATCGACTGAGTCGGAAGCTTTATTTTAGTGCTTTGCCGTGAAGTTGTCTTCACCGTTACAGCTTGATAGCCTGAACGCTGTCTTGCTGATTCGCGGTCTTGCTGATTGTTTCAGCGAGTTTATCATAGCTTTTCGACGGCTGTAAACGTGTGTTTGGAACTCTCCTGTGTAATACTGACGAGTAAATTATGTTTTGATTCTTCATAAACTACTGTCATCAATAACTCCAAATTCACAAACCCACAATATTTTAAAGAAGCCAACTATAAAATTAATACAGAGTACTGTTTTATCCAAAGCGGAAACATGAATCGATAAAGAGGCTTCATTTTATAATTCTTACCTAAATTTGCTTTTCGATACCATGAATTTTGTCGGTAATAGAACGGAAAAATTATTCTTATAATACATACGGAAGTCAATAAAATTTTCTTGAAAACATCTGGGAATTTTATAGATAAATTTATGGAAATTTATGCTATTCACTTATTAAAAACGTAACGGTTGTTTTACTAATTATATTTTTGATCTCCTAGAAACGTGTTCAAGCTTAGATTTCGTTTTCGTAGATCCGATTCCTCAATACAGAGCCGGTTGGCACACTTTTTAGACGATTTTCATTGTATTTGCAGAAATATTTTACGTAAAATTTTTGTATTTTAAATATTCTATTGGTAATCGAGATTACACACTGTCTTTCTACACCGTAATTTTCAAGACAATAAAGCCTTTTGTAGTATCTGAAGAGGTACTTTTATCCCATTCCTCTTGAACGGCTTTCCAAAGTCCAAGGAGGGTTGTAGGTCGATGTTTCCACAATCCGCTTTTTAAAGTCCCAAAACACAAAAATCCATGGATGATACATCAGAAGATTTAGTAAGGCTATGAGTGAAGGGTATGGTCTTCATACTAGTTTATTGTTCCATTTTTCCAGGAAAATAACAGCAGATTTTGACGTGTTGCTGCTTGCTTTCTCTTGATGCAGTTCTACTGATTGATGGCTGTGTGTGCAAAGAGAAGTTGTTTCATATTTGAAAATTGGGTATAACATATGTTACTCATTTTACATGGAGTTGATCTTAACATTTTTCTCCAGTCTCTTTATTTTTAATTTGCCGTTACTTGAAAAAACAACAACAATCATAAATCCCTTTGAAAAGTTTTCTTTAGATTCATTGAACCATGTTATAAGATTTGTTTCTCCTGTTTGATGATGATAATAAATGGATCTCTTTTTATTGTAGTCATTTAAGTACACCCAAGACTCGTCCATTGTGACAACATTTTTTCATTTTTGTCCGGGTAAATGTTTCTCATAAAGAATTCTGCAATACTTTCTGCGTTCGATTTTACGTCCTGGAGAAAGAAGATGCACATTATGTTTTTTCGACTTTTTAAGATTCAAATCAGCATTAATTGATGTTTTACAGTTGACACTGAGCATTAAAAAGATTTTGTGAATGTTCTTAGAATTGGTGGTTTTTCTTTTAACATAAAATTTCTTATTTTTGCAACAGTCGAAACATTCCGTTTCTTCCTTCGATATGTATTTAGAACAATTTTTCCCTTTGAAGCCAAACTTTTGCTTCTTTTCTTGTTGACAGTATTACCTATCACAGTTTTAGATATCGAAACATCATGGATTTTACTGCATTTTTAATAACTAGATAAGAATAATTGTCCTCGGAAAGAGCGCAAACGTACCCTTCCTTTCATCATTGGAAAAAGGCCATTTTGAACGAAAACAAAACTGTTAAGTAGGAGATGATAAAGTATACTTCCAAAAATATAGTTAAGTAGAAAAAAAATCCCAAACAGAGGATATTTTTTATAGGATAGCAAAGTCATGTAACGCCTGTGCGAAAAGCATTCTGTACTAAATTTAACTTTCATAAAATATTTGCCTTATTTTTGAGAAATGTTGGCTGATATACATAATGATAATCAGTATTTGAGTAAAACATTCCTATATTATCTTTACAAAACTCTTCCACACTGCTTCCTTAAAATTCTCTGCTGTTTTTAAAGAAATGTTAACATCGAAAAATATATTTTAGAATGAAACAAAGTATGTAGCCATGTTTTTTCAACTGCCATGTATGTTAAAAATGTGCATGTTAAAAATTTAACAACTTGAGCTCTTTCAGTTTCTTTTTTATTCTTTCCGGGTTAGCGTATTTTTTAACGAATAAAAATGTTACAATATTCTGAAACATTTTTCAGTATAAAAAACTTGCACACCTTTAAGTTATAAATTTCAATCATTTTTTAAATAATCTTTAAATTGTAAAATACATCAACTACCAAGACATACAAAATTAATTTCATTTGAAACAATCCTTCCTTAATGAGATTTGAAAACTGAGCAAGTTTACTGAGTTAGAACTTGAATGCTGAGTGAAATTTTGTGATAAAAAGAAATAAAAGCATATCTATATATGGCAACAACAGAAAGCAAGAAGATGGGGTGAGCCCCAGCTCCAATTTTAAGCCGCAGCTTGAAAAATGCCAGAAACTCCCCTACTTAACCGCGTTAGAATCGATTCCAAGTGAGGCCCCAAGTCTTGTTGTTTAAATTTATCGACTTCACTTCGAGAACTCAATCGAAAGCGAAGTTCGGAAACATCTGCCTTCGCTCAGAGCCTACCGTGTTACATATATCAATGTCGAAATAGCTTAACTCTAGCGAACACAAGACTATTTAGAGCGGTCTAACTACTGTTTTTTTGGAAGCTGACAAATTTTATTAGCGTGGCTTTGTTTTGGTTATGGCTCAGAATTCAGATCAACCTCGCTTGGAAATATGCAGAAGTAGGACGATAGAACCCGAGGGCAGAAAAGGAAACAAAGCTAAAAAAAGAAAAAAAAAGAGAGTGTGTTGTTGGAATGTAAGCTTTTAACTTATTCTCTGCAGGTGTTATGGTGTTTGATAAAGATTGGGAAAACTTAATGGAATGTGAGTTTAAAAAAAATCAAACAAATATAAGGTTAGGTATTCGGTTTTGCTTTGCTTTTCTTTTAAAGAAGTGGCTTGACTAGTAAGCTTAACTTGACTTGACTAGTATGGCTTATATTTAGCAGAGTTCAACAAATCAACCAAATTTGACTTAAAACTTTATACTTTTAAGTAACATCTAGGTGCAACTGTAATATGTAATTTTAATTTTTTTTAACTTTTAAAAGCACCTCAGTCTTTCCTTTCCTTTTACAGTCCCCAAATAATGCATGTTTTTCTCTTATTTTTAGCCCAAAGGGCATTAGCCCAGAAGGGCTATTAATGGTATTTTGTGTTGATTCACTTTCTGCGTTGATAAACTTTTCAAACTATTGCCACCAAATATTACAGTCCAGTATTATATTTAAAGAAATTAAATAATGAAGAATCTGCGTAAATGTATGTATGTTTCTCGCACTGTGATAAAAACAACGGCACCTAGAGCCATCCAATTTTGAATAACGTAATCCTCCACCGAATATGGGCATCCGGAAGTCCTAATTTGAAATTTGGAATTTATTTTATTATCTATTTCATATTTTGTCAGATATTAAAAAAATTCTGATTAACTCAACGATTTCAAAGCGAGGAATTTCAACGCTGTACGAAAAAAAAAAAAAAAAAACATTTTTATCTCCAGCGCGCGAAACTATTTCTCGGAAATTCTAAAGATATGCTCGTTTTAAAATTATTTTACGATATTCGTGTTGAATTAAATTTTATGATTTAACTGCGAAGAACATGATATTTAATAAATAAAGGTAACACTCGAAACGTTAAAAAAGTCCTTTTGGGCGTAATGTAAAATCTGAAAGCTTTCAGATTTTTTTTTCCTGCTTTCCCTCATTTCTAAATTGCTTGTTGTTTCCTTCAGAACTTACTTATATAGCCCTTGAAGGTGCTCATTTTAATATTCATAATTATATAAGATTAACCAACAAGAACTAAAATTCTAATAAATAATATTTTACTACTAAATTTTGAACTCAGTAAATTTAGTGCTAGTACACCGACCTTCCAGAACAAAAATTGAAGCTAACTATTCCTCGAAAAAATTCTTTCTCATTCAACTTCTTTCTACCTTCTCCTGCTTTCTACATTGCTTCAGATCAAACTGAAACGTACATTGTTAACGCACTGTTAAAATTAATTAAAACTAATTTATATATGACTTTTATTTGCTCTTTAATATGAAAAAAATACATATATGAATCAGAGAAATCTGACCTGAATTGCAGAAATTTTAAAACAGTAGAATTAAGTCGTTGATTGCCGAGTGCAAGATTATTTACTTTTTTTTTCTCTTTAATAATAACACTGATATAAACCGTATTCAAAGACTGCATAAAGTCGAGTGAAATTATTTTTCGACAGCGCTTATTATATCCTTGAAAGATATATGAGGAGGTTTTTTAAGGAATAGAATGACTATGTATCTCTTGAATCGTTGCTCACTTAGGTTTAAAAAATCTGATGTGTACACCACGTGACTTCCTTGTACAGAATATTAAATTGCACACATTTTTCCCCTGTATTTCATTTAAAATTACTTCCTCGAATTTCATTAGAGATGTCTTTCTCATTCAATTAATTAATTCTCACTTCGCGGCAAAGCAGAAACACATAAAAACTGTAAGCATTTTCATTAAAACCATTATCATTAAATTTGAAAGATACAGAAAAACATAAAACACCAAATACACTTAAAATAATTTTTAAAAAAATTCTACAATTAAAATTACCGTTTCAAAAACGAGCAATTCGGTCAGGAGGCAAGAAGGCAGACTTTCAGATACACAGAACTGAAAGTTTCCTTTTGTCCCACTCGGCAAAAAGACACTGAAGTTGCAGAAAGACTTAATTCGCTATTCTGCTAAGCTTCAAATGTAAACAAACGTGGCTGCTATGGTAGAAAAAATTAGGCTTAGCCGCATTTAAACAACTTTTAAATTGTTGAAAATTCTACAACTATTGCATCCAGATTATCTAAACGCATAAAAACCTTACCGGAAGATAAGAATAACATTATTGAATCACTTTTAAAGAAAAAAAATGTACAATTTACCAACATATAAGAAAAAAACTGGGTGCGGCCGATTGCAACCAAAATTGGAGGTGCACAACTGCATATTATAGAAGTCCTATATAGAATATTTCAACGTTGTGAGGGAACTCGTTTCTGAGTTATGGGAGATACATACATACGTACGTACAGACGCAATGAAAAATATCTCTTCTAAATCCATTTTAAATCAGCTTTATAATTCGTTTGGGAAAAAAAGAGTCCTTTATCCTCTCCTTACGTACAGATGTCACGGAAAGAGATCGTTAAATGCATTCGATAGCGGTCAAAATGGATATTTTTATTGAAATATAATCCCCGGAATTTTTCGTGAATACAATACTTCCCTTACTTCGTACAAGGAAGTAAAAATGAATCATCAAATACAGTAGACTTTCGTATTGAGGCAATAAGTCACGTGATATATTTTAGTAAAAATTAAGTAAACAAACATTTTAACAAAAATTAAGTAATGACAGTCAAAAAAATAAAAATTTGTAAAAGAAAAAATTACTTTTCGTAGCCAAATTAGCCAAGAGAGAAAGAAATAAACAAAAGTAATTCTCATGCAACCAAAACTACTTGATATATCCTTAATAAAAATGTCTCGAATGAGACTGTATATAAATTACTAAAATTAGAAATAGGAGTTAATTGTTTAAGTCCGGTTTTAGTTGTGCTATGTTAAAATGTTCTGACGTTAAATAAATATAAATTTATAATTATAGGTTTGATATTTACATTTGCAGAACTGAACCGAATTTTACATGTAAGGAATCTAATATAAGATATCCCTAAAATTTGTTCATCGATGAAGGGATTAACTAGTAACTGTAACAATTGTTTTAAGGAATATTTATGCATATTATCGGTCGATTTTTTTCGCTAAAGTTTTTTTTACTAATATAAGAATAGTTGGAACTTTTTTTGCATAAGATTCACATGCATACCAAAAAAAAAATTCATGGTCCCTTTTGTTTTTTTCCCCATGTGTAATGTGTATACGAGCCAGTTTCCCTTAGAAAGTCCTTCACAAAGGTACTGCTCATCTTAGACAAATAGGCTGCGAGTGTCTTGCCATAAACAAATAAATCAAACCTATACAAAACTGGAATTTGTACCTTTTTACTAAAAATTGCCAATGCTTTGAAATCCTAACTTAGTTAATCTGTTTGTCGAACTAGAAACATGGATCTAAAAACAAGTAAGAAATATACTGCCTGGTATAGAAAATATCACACCGTACCATTTATTGTAATGCCTAGAAACACGAAAAGTCAGTAATGCCGTCTTCGGAATTCGAACTGTAGGGCTTCCGATATTTAGTCGGACGTGCTTCTAGTTACACCGTGAAGGCAAGGAGGGAGAAAGTGCCCCGCAACGTAACGAAAGAATGTACAAAAGTAGACTAAACTGCATGTATAAGTAGACAAACAGGTACAGAACGAATGGTTTAATTTTCACATACAGTTAAAGCAAGGGGCCTAAAATACAGAGTAGTCAGTAAAAACTGTGACCTTCATTTTGATCGAGCAACATTTTAGTTGGGGAAGTCAAACAACAAGAATCACCGTAATGTTTGTAAATTTACGCTGATTCTTATTGTTTACATAATACGCTGGTTTTTGTTTTTTGACTTCCCCAATAATCGTTATTCGGCGTGTTATTTTAACCCAATAACATTTTAGTTATAATAAAAAAAGAGTTCCTATTTTCATTCCACGCTTCATCTTCATTTCGTAGAGGTGAAAAGGAATTCAAGAGATGTGCAGCAGTCCTGTCCCCAACTTAAAATGGTTCTGTTTGTTACGTGGCGCGTTTTGATTATGACACGTTGTTAAGGGCAGTCTTTGCAACAGATGCTTAGTCAACAAACCTGCTGCAGCCAATTGGTATGATGTAACTCTTGTTAACCTCAGACTATTTAAAATTTCCTTTGCATTTCTTAAAATGTAGCCGATTGTGAATAAACTTTCCTCTGCGTTTTGGCATTCGTCTGTTTCTGAGCTCCGTTTGGGTTACGAAGTTTCACATTTCTTTCATGGGCTCACTTTCCACAAATCGACCAATGGTTGTGATATCACACTGTAGGCTACAATCCTTTGTAAAAGTCTTTTCAATCAATTTAAACTGACAAACGAATTATTGTTTCTTTCGTGAAAGTGATATCAAGTCCTAAAAAGAATTTAAAATAACCTTTTTATTTAAAACTTGGACTTGAAAATGGCCCAGCGTCTGCTGACAGATCAAACTCTGCCACTTTCGAGTATTAACCCATATCACATCAAGCACTGAAGAAATTAATATATTTTTATAAATTCTTAAATATGTGTGTTTCTAAGTTTATGTATACATACAAAACCAAAAACATTACAAAATTTTTATTAGTTTGATCAATACAGCCTGTCCTAAAAATAGGACAATGGTATAATCCACTGCTAATCATTCTCACATAGGTGTAATGGAAGAAAGCATCTTAAACATAGTCCAAGATTACATTTTTTTACATATAATTGTTGGTTTCGGGGCGCAGATCTTTAGTTGGCATCTTCTTTATCTATTTTTTGGTTTTTTTCACAAAAACGTGTTCATTTCGAAGCTTTAGAAAATTTTTATTAACTTGTTGAACACCCATTTGGGATTTACATCATGTTTGTCGTTGCTATTTGAAACTAAAATTTCAATAATGCCCGCAATCTCTTTAGAACTACCTTCATCACACATTATTTCTTCCATCTGTCTTGTAGATAAATCATCAGTCTCCTATGCATTACTCAGTGCATCAAGATCCGGGGGTAAAATCACTATTTCATTGTGTATCTCGACTAAATCACTGTGATCTGAAGTCCACAAAAAATCCAAGGCTTCTTGCGCAGTTAAAAATTTACGTAGCATAAGACAAGTACTAACATCAAAATAATTATTCAAAGAAAACGCAAAATTCAAGCATGTATAAACGAGAGAAATTTAGTCAACTTCGATGAATTCAGAATACAAACTGACTTCATGAGTCAGTGTTTGAAACACTTATTCAGCCCCCTTCTCCAGATTTCACATACGTGTCTTTCAATTGACGAGCACCTGCTAGCTAAAATAAAATGGCTAGGTCAGTTCTAGAATAATGGTGTTTGGAATACAATAGAGAAAGATAGGATTATCTCCATTACAAACTAATGGGGATTATATAGTAGTGGATTTTACCGTCGTCCTATTTTTAGGACAGTTAAAATAGAAGGAAAATTAATCTTTTAGAAAAAATGTTTTGACAGTGTTTTTTACTGGTATAAAAGCATAGAATATTACCTCAATAAATATATATGTATGTTTTTCTTGGAGCTCAAAACTTTAAAAAACTTGTACAGTGAAAGCATAAGCAAAAAAAATCTGCAAAAATCCCCATTTAAAAAAAAAAAAAACATAAAAAATTTATAAATTAATTCTAACTTGCGATAAAGACAAATATATGGTTATATGAGTCTTAAATAATAAATCGTCTTGAATTTGAATTAAATTAGTTCAAAGACCATTTATGTGTACTGTCCTATTTTTAGGACGATGAGGAAATATGGGTTAAATAACAGTACATTGAATTTACAAATTAAAGTGGGTAACTGGAGACTACAATAACTGACCTAACTGAGCATTGGCCTTAACCCTTAATGGCGCGATTTAACTTCGGCTAGCAAATTTGCTAACACTGGAATGCTAAGTAGCAGACCTGGTAGAGAGAAAATGTAACTGGGAGTATCGCTGCCAAAAGCTCTATATTTAAAACTTTCAAAATCCTCGCCTTTTATAGTCGTAGCTTATTTGCATCTTGGTGAGGGCTAATGAAAGGAGAAGTGACAGTATAGATCTAAACCATGGATTAATTAACGTAAACTGTGCAACACTGGATTTCTTCTGCAATGCGGTGCAAGGATCAAATGGCGATGTAAAAGCATATGATGAAATCGCTCGTGAAATATATCTTTTTTCTGGTGGGCGGGGCACAGAAAATTCACCGTTGGTCGTACAACTGGGAAGTTCCGCCCCAATTTGGGGAAGATCAGCCAGGGAGGCGATCAGAAAGTCCTTTCTTCCCTCCTCCCACACGTCTTCTCCTACCATCGACCTCTCGACTGGTCGTGCACTTTGAGTGCCCTTAGCTGCAGAGACACTATACACTTACATTTATGCATGACGTCTTCTGGATTGGAACTTTGGCCCATCAGTATGGCAGTCACCAACACACACCACTATATCAGCTAGGAGGTAGAAACAGTAACAACAAAAAAGAATATAGATACTTCTTGCAACCATAACAAAATTTTAAATGCTAGGTTATCGGCTTGTTTCGTGCGATTGGCCAGAAATGTTAGACACATTTTCATAACCTGAATACATGGATCCCCTCTGAAATTTGTATGGCGCCTCATTTCCGTCTTCATATGTGCTCTTTTCTCTATCAGTTTCAGGTCTGAATATTCTGGTTTGTTCCTGGTAAGGTATTTATTTTTGAAAAACTTTGGAAAAACTTTCAGTTATTGAGTGAATGATATTATAAAGTAAATGGCTACTACAAAATAGTTACAGTAGTCATATACTTTATAATATCCTTCGCTCACTAATTCAGTCTTTAAAAAAATCCTTTTTGTTGAAGATGAAGATTTTTTTCGGATGAATATTATTTTATCAAACTTTCCTTTCTGAACAATTTTTATGTCCTAGTTAAGTTTTCCACACTTTTCTTTTCATTTTACATGTAGGGATAGTTGCAGATTTGTTTTAATGCAGTTGCTGTTTGCCTTGAGGCAGTTGGCAGTTAATATGCTTTGTTACATATTATAATTGTGTGCATAATATATGCAATTTGAAAATAAGCTGATGCATTAAATTTATGGAATTTTGATTTATTGAATTAAAATTGAATGTATTTAGAAACTGCATATTTTGCAAAGCTAAAAAATTTTATAACATTTATTTAAATTGTATTCTGAGATCACGAACACAGCAATTTAATTTAATAATATTTTTCAAAATCCTTTTGTAATTAACATAATTAAATTTTAATGTATAAAATAATACCAAATTAATTTATTTAATATACAAGTGGATTATTTATTTTTGAATTAGAAATTACGTCGAATATATTACAATAAAAATGCGAAATGTTTGATAAAGAATAAGTAGCTTATACTCGCTTTTCTTGACGTCTGCAAATTAAATTAGTCCTACTTGTATTATCCTAAAGCTTTTCTTTTTCATATGTTATTAATTGTAAAATTAAGAAGCTAGAGAATTTACGCTAATAAAGGAAAATTAGCATGAAGAATACTGAAGCAATTACATTAAACAAGTCTTTCTTAGTTACTTAATTTTCGTATTCCTTATAGATATGTTTTTAGAAGTTTCCCGGTTGTAAATCTAACTTTTTGTTTCATCTGACAGCTGTTAATCATACTATTTTAAAGAAATAAAATTAAAGAAGCAAGTAAAATAAAAACTGTCTTTGCTAAAATTTCTTTCTCCTCTTTTTTCGATTTATGTGTTTATTGGCCATATACTCTTAACACCGCATACAAAGTGAAGAAACGCAGTAAACTCGTTGCTGTGCAGTATGGTCAGTTATTCTGTAAGAGCTAGGTAGTATTAAATTACACGAATATACAGCTTACACTAATCCCAAATGCCCATCAAAAGGGGAGGTATATGAGATGTTTTCTCCCTCCTTTCCACATGCTTTCGTTGTTTAATTGGAAGCATACTTGACGCGTATGCGAGAGGTCCACGGTTCGAGTCCGAGCAAGGGCACTGCATATTTTTCACGTGCCCTGCTTCAAAAAATCCTAATGACTCTACAACTGACGCCCGATATAAAAGGTGGTGAACAATAATTCCTCAATACCAAGATTCGGAGAAAAACAGAAAATATATAAGTTATTTTCTCCCTTCTTTCCGCATGCCTTCGTGGTGTAATTGGAAGCACACTAGGCGCGTATTCGAGAGGTCCCGAGTTCGAGTCCCTGTGACGGCACTGCACATTTTCACGTCTCTTGCTTCAAAATAACCTAATGACTCTAGATCTAAAAGGTGGTGAACACTAAATCCTCAACACCAGAATTTGGCCACTGGGTGGCCTAATTCCCAGTCGCCCTTTAAAAGAGGGCTATATAAGGGACTTATTCTCTCTTTTCCACATGCATTTATGGTGCAGTAGGAGGCACACTAAGTGCGTATTCAAGAGGTTCAGAGTTCGAGTCCCTGCGATGGCTTTGCCCATTTTCAAGTCTCCCGCTTCAAAATAACCTAATCACTCTACAACTGGATCCGAACTAAAAGATGTTGGACAATAATTTATCACCAACAGTATTTGAAGATTGGGTCAATAGTTCCCAGTCGCCCTTTAAAAGGGTAAGGTATTTTTCCTCCCTCCCTTCCAGCATATCGTTGTTGTGTAACGGTTACACACTCGGTGCGTATTCGAGTGGTCCAGATTCGAAACCTGGCGAGACCATTGTACAGTTTTCACATCTTTTGATTCAAAAATAACCTAATGAATCTACAATTAAATTAGAAACTCTCACTAATGTTTAGATGCCATCCTCATCTAGTATAGCTTAAAGAGTGTATTTAGGATCTAGTATATAGAGCAATCTTGAAATTTACCACTTAGTGTAATTATTTATTAGCATATTCATTACAAATAACTGAGAAAAGGATTATTAATAAATGCATAACACGTATAAAATTTAACAGTCGTCCTATGATACATTCTCAAGAAAGTTAAAATGCTTCAGATTTTAAATTATGTCCAAAGGGGTCTTTTTAACGCTTTTTGTGTTACGTTTATTTATTAAACATCATGTTTTTCGCACTTAAACCACAAAATTCAGTTCAAGAACAATATCGCAAAAAAATTTTAAAATCAGCATTAGAATTTCCGATACAGAGGTGCTTGCGCTGGAGATAAAAGTTCTTTTTTCCCAATAGAGTGTTGCCATTGTTTGCTTTTAAATCGTTGAGATTGTTAATCAAAAATTCGTTAACGTTTTACAAAATGTGAAATAGACAATAAAACAAACTCCTAATTCCAAATTTGGGCTTCCAGATGCCCATATTCGGGTGGAAACGTACGTTATTCAAAATTGGATGGCTCTAGATACTGTTGTTTTATCACAATACGAGGAACATAAATGCATTTATGCAGAGTCTTCATTATTTAATTTCTTTAAATATAATACAGGGCGATAATGTTTGGTGGCAACAGTTTGAAAAGTGAATCAGACATATATAGTGAATCAACGCAAAATACCAAAACGAAAACAATAGTCCTTCAGGGACGAAGCCTCTTTGGACTAATCAACCACATGAATAATAATCATAAACAAGAAATATGACGCAAGAGAAGAGGGTTCTTTTTAATGTATGTAACGAAGTTTGCTAAATTATATTATATTTTGTTGAATATAAAATAATATTCTCATTTATTTCAATAACGAAGTAGCTAACTTGAAATTTAAAATAAAACTAACTTTTATTATTTTGCAGGTTTAATGTTTTTGCTTTTGTTTCTACTGACGTTTCAAAATTTTATTTTCGCTTGGGACACCTATTTCGATCAGACATGCATTTTAGACGTCTTAACTTAAGCAATAAACTTAGATTTTAATTTTTAGTTAGTTTTTATATTTATGGTTCTTTAAATGGTATAAAATAGGTATACGCTCGCTTCTGTTATAAGAATACCGCATTTCACTTTTGACGTCTCTTGTACTGGCTTATTAGCTATGTAGTGTATAACTTAATAGCCTAGAAAAAAGTAAACTATTCCAAGGTTATCAAACGATGGTAAATAGTGTAATGTTTCATACTAAATAAGAGTTCAACAACATAAGATATAACATTTTTCTTGTCTGCAGTAGAAAGTAATTAAGATTATTCATTTTTTATAACTTCGCAATAATTGAACTTCTACTTCACGGAGACATACTTCGGACAAGTCTGACTATCTAAGTAATTTTCTTATATTCCAAGTGATGTCTTCATTCTGCCGACGTCAACTTACTCAGCGTGGTACTCATAGTAATTCCAGACTTACCCCACCATCATTAACAACAAAGCTGGAAAAAACTTCTCCGTTCATAATTCGCGGATATAGAACTTTGGAAATTGCGCTGGATCATCAAGCTGATGGTGCAGAGCAATCAAGGCACAAACAGTAATTAGAAAAATCACAAGAAATGAAGTCTTACTTAATGAAATTGTAATGCTACTCACTTACCGTTGGGAGCAATTTTTTTACGGTAGAATGATGAATGATCCATCACTTGTCTCGTATTTTGTCAGAAGTTACCAATAATCGCTATAATTCAACTAGTTCCTGCTAAAAAATGACATTGCTTCATGTTCATGGTCCTTTCTTGAAAGTCACCGACTTTCTTGGCCGACGGGCGTTCCTTTAAATTACGAAGAAAATTGAGTTATGGATGAAAACTCGCAATACTTAGTACCACCGTTCGAGAAAAAAATTACTACATGCAGCGTACCATTTATTGTAGGTGAAGATTGTAATTTGTAAAGCAAAATGTCGTTTTCATTGATGGGCTTCCTTAATTGTTGATCTCTGACAGAAATGTATTTATTAAAGTAAACATCTGTTAAGTAAATACCTAATAAAAATAACTGTGTGAAGACACTGGCGACGACTTTCAATAAATTTCTTGTATGGGGTCATGAATAATTTTTTTACCTTTTCATATTACTCTTTGCTTGCTTCCGTTTATATATCAAATGATGCTATTTTGATGTCATTAACCTGATTCTTCTATGCATAAAATGTCATAAATTTTTATTTAGGCATTTATTTTTATTTTGCAGTTTTGGGCCTGCATTTATAATGAGTTTTTAATTACAAAGAAAGTAAATTACATTCTTTGTTTTCTTTTTTTCAGTGATGTTAAACAAATTACGACCATACATTGGACCATACATTAAACATTACGGTAATAGAATCTTGCATATGTATTTTTGACAGTTTTCACCTGAATTTATTTTCTAGGCTACTCTATTACAGAAATTTGCTTTTTTAAATTTAAATTTTCGTTAAGCACAGTCTTAGAAAGATGTTTGATTTTTTATAAAGACTACATGCATTTATAAGGAGACAGTCTCCCTTTTTCAAGAAGCAAACGTTTTTTTTCAAATATATATATATATATATTTGCTTCTACTGCTCAATTAAGAGGAATTTCTTGGTTGTTTCTTTCGAAATTACTGTGGCTGTTTGAAAAAAAAACAGTATTAGTCTAATATTAAAATATTTTTAAATTTAAATACTTTTAAGTGTTTATCATTAGTCATGTGTGTAAAGTATATTTTATGACACTTTCCTATCTCTTCTAGCTTCAGCTTACAATTCCTTACCAGAAAGAGTTTTTAGAATAGCGTTAGATGCAAATGAGAGTAGAGCAGTATTTAAGTCAAAGTTCCACTGACTTCGAAAGTGAGAGTTAGGATTTCTGAATAGCGCACGTTTTCCTTTGGGCTACGTCTCTCTAACTGCTACTACGCTTGGCCGTGTTACGTGCCTTTTGATAGCTTCACTGGCTAATTTAATATTACTGGCCAACTAGTTTATAACTGTGTTTAGCTACGGCTAAATCTCTTTAGTTAGTTCTTATTTCTTACATTTAAGCCCAAGTGGAGGCTTTGTTGTACACCCTGAGAAAGGGGCCATCTGTTAAATCTTTATTTTGAACAAATAAAGAGTAATTAACCCTTCTTGAATTTACATTTCTGTTCTTGCACTTAAACGATTATTCGCTTAGCTGTTCACTAGGTTCTTCAACTCTTAGTTAATAGAATACAAGTGAGGAATACTACATGTATATTACTGGATGTTAACTGACTGTCACTGTTGGTACAGTAAACTAGAGAGCGGAAATATTACTCTACCTAGCGTCACTGCGTATTGATAAAGAATAACTTCGGATTTGGATTTCGAAAATTTCCAACTCGTGTTTCCATTCCATGACTTATTGAAAGGATATTATGGGGGTGATCGAATTTGAACGCCCTGTTCTGCGAAAACGCTATACAGTCACAAACATCCATGACTTTTCAGACATTCAGACATGGGATCCTCTACATGGAGCAATTATCACGAACTTTCTACATGAAGGAATCCTCAATCTAGTGGTCAAAATTATTTTTTTTAAATTACAACTTGAGTTTTCCGAAAGTGCTAAACTTTTAACATATATCGATGCTTCGAAGGATGATACCAAGAGTTTACTTCCCTGTTTTACACTGTCGTAACTTTTACAATGAAAAAAATCTTTAATGTTAACAAATTTTATTTTCATTTGGTACGTTAGAGAGTTATAATACATGTGTGCTATAAGAACTTTACAAATTCATTTAAAATGTCTCACCCTTGAAGAACTCCCCTTAAACTCACCCTTGAAGCTGCTCAGGCGGAATAGGGGTTGGGGGAGCCCAGTTTCGAATCCCAGAGAAGGAATGGATGCTTGTAAAAGTATAGTGTCTTTGTGGTACTTTAAATATATATGGTGAAGGGCACTTTAAATATATATGGCGAACCAAGTCCTATTGAGAGGTTGATAGTAGGAAAAAAAGGGGTGGGAAACTGTCGGACCCGTCCGGGTGCTCTCCGTCAAAATTGGGGGTGGAACTGAAAGAAGTTTTACTGTCATCTATATGGTATTCAAGGCTCTTGCCAACGACAGACGCAATTTTGCGCTCCTTCCCACGATGAATTTTGTGGGCTTGTTTTGATGTTATATTCAGACAAGTGAGATAAGTCACAGCACAACATAACTCACCCATGAGGCGAAATTATTACAACTTCTAGGGAAAAGAGCAGGAAAATAACCATTTATTTGAAACATATCAGACAACTGCTGTAAAAATGTAACCTGAAAATCACTTGAAGTAACACGTGTCGTTCTTGAAGAAAGTTCTTTTCAATCTACCCATATACAAAGACTTTTAGTTGAAGTTAAGAAGACGGCTTTTGAATAATACTTGCTTAGTTTGATGCTGCTATACTATATACTTACTTCTGTGATACCTGAAGCGGAATATTGGGTATCTGTATTCTATTCAAAGCTCCATCAAAGAATCCAGAGATTTGAAACATCATACTTGAAATAGACATAATATTCATATCTTTATATCCAACTGATATGGACACTTTTCAAATTTGCATGTTTTCTTACACATGATAAAGCGAACAAAGCAGAAATATTTGACGCTTCAAAATAACGGCTACTTTCATGGGAATTTCAGTTACCAGTATACAAAGAAGTCACGTTTTCCGATAACGCCTCTAGTTCAGTTTCTGTCTGAGACAAACGAGTTTGTGTCTTCAAGTTACGAAATACGTGTCTTTATTTGTTAGGGTAATATGTAAATAGCTATCTGAATGCCAATTCTATGCGTTCTTGTATCACAATTAACTATTTTCCTTCGTATGCTCATGTGATTGTCTACTTTTAGTCCTGAAATTTACCTTCCATCTCGATTTTCTAGATGTGTTTCTCTTACAATTTACACTTCATAAAAAGGATCTGCGGTATTTGGAGCATGTAATTTGGAAAGGAAATCGCTCAGCCTCTAGATTTAAAACCTTTCAAAATGTTGTATTTTTATTTCGGATTTTTTATTTTATTACCCACCAGTTAGAAGAAACATTTTACTACAGTATTACGAGTATTATTTTTGGTACCTTCCTGAAAATGTATCTATGTTATATGTTCTTATTCAATAATCAGCTTATTAGCTCAAAGGAAGGATAGCCCAGAAGGACTGTTAGTCTGGAAACGGCAGTTTGCGTCGGTTCACTGTAAATGGAGTACCACTTTTTAAATCGTTGCCACCAGATATCTAATGAAAAGATTGTATTATTAAAAATTATTAAAAACGATTCCCTAATAAAACGATTCTGCTATTATATTTAAAGAAATTAAATAATGAAGAATCTGCATGAATCTATGGATGTTTCTCACACTGTGAAAAAACGAAGGTGCCTAAAGCCATCATATTTTTAATAACGTAATATTCCCCCCCCAACATTGGAACCTGGAAGCTTGAATTTTAAATTTCGAATTTGTTTTATTGCCTATTTCACATTTTTTAAAACTTTGATAATTTTTTTAGTAACAAACTAAACGACTAAATAGCGAGCTATGGCAACAATATACTGAAAGAAACATTTCCATCTCTAGTGCGCGAGAATGTCTATTGAAAATTCATACTGTTTTCAGCCTTCTTTCCGCTGTGTTAACATCTTTTTATCTTTTTGAGTAAATATTTGTAATAATTGATGTGTTTCAAAATCAAAATCAACAGAATAGAGACCAACTTAAGAAAAAATGGTTAACTACTTGAAACGTAATCTCCAAGTTGATTAAAGAGCATTTGATAATTTTTGTTTGTTTGTGCTGACATGTTTCGCATTTTGGAAACCGAGTGCGAAACATATCACCCTCACTCATTAATTGTAGAACATTTGTGTAAAGCTCTTAATTACTCCCAAACCCTTTGCCTACCTCTTTATGAATTATTCAGTGAGATCCCAGAATTTATTGGACAGCCACCAAATATATCTTGCGATGTATTTAGAAAGTCTTTATTATTAGATGCGGCACCCTTTTTAGAAGATTGCCGAATATAGGCTGAACTGTAATAAATGTGTTGATGAAACTGATAACCGTAAAGCTGAGCATTGCAAAACGAATTAAAAGGATTTCTGCTCTTCAGTAATAAATTTCATTTCAAAAACTGCTGATAGGATAGAAAGGCTAGCTTCAATTTGCATACCAATGCTAATACGTGAGAAACACATACTTTTTCCAATAGTGATAAACTGCTTTTATTATTAAAACTAAACGAAAACATGGAAAAATCTACTAGAATTTTCAGCTGCAAATACATCATCCGTAGATAAAGAAAGTCAAATAAATTTTGACTGTGGTTTCGTATCCTTCTATAAACTGCTAAAACCCTTAATGCTATTTACTACTTTGATATGAGAATTCATTTCGAAGATTGTCAACTTTCAAACGTAAACACACATATAATATATTGAACTTCATGAAATACCATTACAGTTGTTCCACACGAAAACATGGTGACCATAAAATGTCATGCATTCTAAACAAAAGGTATTTTGATGTCTAGTATTTGGAAGCATATATCAGGGATTCTCTTACAACAAGGATCGACTTGAAAAATATAAGCAAATAAGTCTTGGCGTTGGTTAATGTTTTGGTAGTCTGATGGAAAGGTTTGTTTGCTCACTTCATTCTTCTAAAATATGGCAAATGATATAATGGCTAGATTAGAAAAATGAGGTGCGCTATATTATTAATTATATTATTTAAAATTCTTGGCAATTATAGATATTCTTGGCAATAATGATTCAAAGAATCGATTCACTTTAAGGAGCAAATTTACTCCGATTTCAGAAACGAAGCTGTAACTCTCTTACAGTTCACAGATATCTCTTGTTGGAAGAGTGCCAAGAATAGAGATTTGCTATTCTTTCACGAACTGATTCACCGTACTGAGTGAACAAACGCTTGATTGACGAAAATGGGGCGGGGGAAGGAATTTGAAAGCATATTCACATTTTAGGGAAGAAAGTAATGTTTATCCTTTCATGTTAAAACACAATTTATTTTTTATCCTTTCCCAACGTTTCGAAAAAAATTTTTCTAGAGTTTAATTTTGAGTTGTATGTATAAAGGAAATTTTAAGGAATCTCAAAACTACATTTAGAAGAAATCAGTTTAGCGAGTCAGCGTTTGATTGAGTCGATTTTTCATGTCTCCTGTTTTAAAAAAATACCTAATGTCTTCACATGGTAATTCCTTTATTTTACGTCTTTGATTCATCTGATGCAATATATGATATAATAACATTGTGAGGAACTGTGGCATTTTTTACTGTGAGTATCCTTACTACGTAGGAGGTGTAATGTAGCAGGCCTCCATGTGGTGCACCTTTGATAACGCTAAATATGTTACTGCGACTACCGTTCTCTACAAGTCATCTTTTCTGATGCATTCGAACTTTAATGTCAATTGTCCTCCTAAGACTTTGCAACGACTGAGAGTTCTCCAGTGGAATGCTGGTGCTATTTCTCACGAAAAAAGAACTCAGTTGCTGACAATTCTAAATACTTATGATATAGGTGTTTTTATTATTATCGAGGCAAATTTGTCTTATGAATCACTGAAATTCCACGCTTTTGAACCTTATTATCTTAGGCCTTGGTTTTCATTTGTTTCGCTTCAATCTGATTTCTTCAATGTCCTTTGTGTGATTCTGGACAAATCCTGGACGCTGCTTACCTGGACATGTGTTCTGCACTTAGAGGTTTGGACTGCATTGTAAAGAGTTATTGGAGAACTCGTTGCCGAATGACATGATGGTCAATTCGCCAGGCATTTGATAAGTAAAAAATGTTTACTACGTACTGGTTAGCACATCCACCCAGCAAATGGAAGATCCGTGGCTCAATTTCCGGCTTAGGCTTAGTTAAATTGATGTTTTCCGCTTTGAAAACTCCAATAGTGAATACAGAAATCAGATGAATAAAAAGAATCTCACATTTCAATAAATGCAGACTTTATGTTTTACGCAGATGTTTAAACGAGGCAAAACTAACTAGAAGGCACGGTATACAGTGCACACTACACAAATATCATACATCCTCTCAACTTATATATTTCTCTAAGATATTTTAGTATTAAAGAACGCGTTAATAGATAAAAGCAATGAATATTATTATCATTAAAATTAATATTTGCTAAGTTTTATTACGTTTTTGTCTTAACTTCCAATTTTTGATCAGAGCAGAGTACAGTTGGCATTAATTTAGCAAGTTACACAGGCCTATTTTTTATTTTATTTTATTTTTGTGGTACGAATTTGAATTCCTTTTGGAAATATTTTAATGTTAAACTCCTCTGTTAACTAATTCAAATGTGATGTAAATTCTTCTATTAACAATTATCTGCATAGGAAAAATACGATACCCATTTCCTTTATACAGGGTGTTTATAAAGTCACGGACCTATTTTGATACTTAATAACTCATAAAATAATGAAGATATAAACAAACTTATGTCATTTATTGATGGAATAACTTATATATTTTCCTTTTCAACTTTGAATATCTTTACTTTTGTAAATATCGTCTGTGCGTGTGGTTAATTTCAGATAATTTCATTTTCCAGTCTAAATATCTGTACTTTTTTGTAATGTTCTCCGACGAAGCATCCTTTCATCTTTCTGGCATTGTTAATCGCCATAATGTGCGCATATGGGGATCTGAAAGCCCCCATGAATACCGTGAGGCACAAAGATATTCCCCAAAGGTTAATGTGTGGTGTGGACTAATTACAGAAAAGACACTCTCATCAGTCGCATACTTAGACATGTTGGAAACTTCGTATTTCCACAACTAGAAGAGCTTCAGCCACATGTATTTTTGCAACAAGATGGTGCACCACCTCATTGGGATACCATCGTTCGTAGTTCTTTGAATGACCATTTTACAGGAAGATGGATTGGGTGAGGAGGTCCAATTCCTTGGCCACCCAGTCACCTGATATAACGCCGCTGGACTTTTTCCTTTGGCTATTTGTAAAGGAAAACATTTACAGGAGGAGAGTGTCGAATATTGATGGCCTAAAAGCCAGAATTACAACCTCTGTGGATGCCTACATGCTTGCGGGTACCTGGCGTGAAATTGAATATCGACTTGATATTCTCCGTGCGACGAAGGGGGCACACGTGGAAGTTCATTCACAAGGGTCACGAAACTTTTTGAGTCTATCTAACCATTTATGTTATTAATTTTAATCTATCTCTATTATTTTATGAGTTATTAAACATCAAAATAGGCCCGGGATTTTATAAACACCCTGTATAATGTTTAGAGTGAAGACGAGTATGGAAAATAGAAATTGTTTTCTCCTTTGAAATGCCGGGCTGTAAACGTCCATAGATAATGGCCCCACTAAGGCCGAAAGCACTGGTCACTTTGTTATATAAAGTAACGGGCCACCGTGACCTTCTATGAGGGACGAACAATAGACGTAAATCGACAGCTCTAACTTTAAACGTATTTCTAGATTTAAAGTGCTGCGAATATTTTAGTTTGAGACATTGAAGCTATACTATAAAACTGAAGTCATGTTTATGGTAATTAAGAGATCTTCCTCAGTCTACTAATTCTTATAAAAATTTATTAATGGAACATTCTAATCACTAGTTGTTTTCATTACATGGTTATCAGATCTACCAGTTTATTCACATTTATTCCTTAAACATATTTTTCAAATAACGGCAGTATATAACGTTAATTAGAAACGATCGCAGCTTTACTAAAGATATTACATTCTAGAAACGTGTACCCTTATCTTTCGCACAACCATAATTCTACCCCCTATTTATCGTCCTTATTTAAAGAGTTATCATGCAGCAGCTCAAATGATGTACGGCTTTACACATTTAACTAAAACCTCATCGCTTATCTCCACCCTGGACCCATTCCTTTCGTGAGTCATTCCATAAACAGAATTTTTTCCCTCTTTTTTCTAAAAAGTAAAAAATGGAATGGAATCGAGTTATCTTAGTAAGCTGGTTGCGGATATGGCGACTAAAGAAAGGAAAGCCCGGACCGTCAAAAAGACAGGGGTTGTTTCCCCGATACAGGATTTGTGTTCGGCGAGGCAGATAAGGACCAATATGTGTAACTGCATCCATTACCGCTGTTGACACACACAGGCATGTAAAAGGCGAAAATTCAGTTAATTCCGACAGTTTAAATGCTTCTATCCCCGTCTAAAGCTTTGGCTCGCTTGTAATAGCAAGGCGGAGATTGGATGCAGGAGGGCTAGCCATGAGTTGCGCTAGTGGAAGATTTAGATCTCTTTTAACAGAGTTTTTTGTCCCCGTAAATGAAAGAGATCATTTAGAAGGTATTTAATTAATTTAGAAACAATGTTCTGCATCTTAATGTGTTAAATACAAATATTTATTTTTTGCACTTTTAGGTCTAATGATACTTTCTTCGAATTGTCGATTTTGAAAATAAGATAATATATAAAAAGTCAGCAATGATATTTTGCTGTACTTTTCTTTCATTCATTTCCATAGAGAGAATAGTATTCTAGGCCTGTATTTGAAAAGGCATTTCAGCAAAAATACATAATAGCTCCTTGGAAATTTCAAGAAATTATTCATGTGTCGGTTTTGCAAGTTATCATAAAAAAAATATTAATGACTTTGAATGTTTTACGAATTTGTGGATACAGAGGAGAAATTTCAACTTTAAATGTATTAGAAAATCTTAGAAAGGTTTTCATTTTTACTTCCTTGTACGAAGTAAAAAAGAAGTATTGTAATCGCGAAAAATTTCAAGGGTCATATTTCAACGAAAATATCCATTTTGACCGTTATCGAATGCAATTGAACGATGTTTTTGTGTGACATCTGTACGTAAGAACAGAATAAAGGACTCTTTTTCCCAAAAGAATTTAAATGGATTTAGAAGAGATATTTTCGTGAAGTTTGTACGTACGTATGCATGTATATATTTCGCTTAACCCAAAAACGAGTAGCCTCAGAACGCTAGAATTTTGTATATAGGACTGCTATAACATGTAGATGTGCACCTCGCATTCTGGTTACAATCAGCCGCACCAAAAGTATATAAATATATATATTCTGTTACTCTGCTCAGTAAGCTCAGTTCCTTTATTCTTATATGTTTGTAAATTGTTTATTTTTTTGCTTTAAAAATGACTGAATTGAAAATATTAAAATCCATTTTAAATATTGTTTTTGTTGTCATAAAGCAACATTGTTTCATTGCGATGTATGATATTTAATTTTAAGGAAATATTTAATATTTTGCTAGAAATATATATTAAATATGTAATATTTTACTGGACTATTTAATTCCACAGTGATGAGTTCAAACAAGACAATTCTAAGGAACATTGTAGAATTTTTAATTTTAATTTTATTTTTCTATCGAAGATGTTCTGAAATTATTCAAACAGTAATAAATGCAAGAGACGCGAGCTGTTCTGATGGGCCTTCAGGTGTCGTTAGCACTCTGGACGCACCAGTAGCCGAGTTCTTAAGAAACCTGAATACTGGCAGTTCAATCTGGGTTCGAGCCCAAGCCAACGGGCTGGCTGAGCGGTTGTTTTTCATAGTTTCTCTCATGTTTAACATAAATATGAGGTAGTTTTCCTCAGAAATTGCTTCACAAAGCTATCCCTTTGCCTAAACAAATAGCCTTTAAGAGTTTAGCCATGTTCAAATAAAACTCAATGAAGCTAAACTCGGCGGCACAAACAGACCTTATAGAGCCATAGCCGGCAGTAACCTGTTATCTGCCTTCTAGACCGTGGGCTCCAGGGTGCTTGTGCATCTTTGCCTAGGCAAATGGTCAGCTTGTCACAGGACAAGTGTTTAGTCCCCAAGCAAACTTGGTGCTCATTTTATCGACACTCTCAAGGTTGAAAGGCTGAGTCAACTTTTCCCAGCCCGAGGATCGAACCCCGGACCTGTCGTGCTGCTGCGCTACGAGCTAGCCACTGAGCCCCCGAGCCTTAGCATATTCAAATAACCTGACCTAATCACTGACATCTTAATACTGTATTGCAGAATTCGACTTATCCATTTCGTTTGTCCCTTGAAATGAATTGGTATTTCCATTTCATATTAAATAAAGTTATTGAATACTATTTTTCCATTTATTGTTCCTGAAAAAGATATATCCTGTTTCTCTGATATATATTTAAGTGTCGCATGTGAAATTAATGAAATTTCATTTCTTTTTACGAATCTGAAGTCAAAAATCCAAAACGCGCAGTATTTTACATCGTTGCGTGCTTTGATATAGTTAAGACTTGCGCAAATTTAGTATATTGTAAATGCCTATAAGTTTTTATTTAAGTTTGTTTCTCTTTTGATTTAAATCTTAGCTGTGCTCAAAAGTAAAAACATTTTTTACTTAATTTTTAAGAAGACATAACGGACATGAAAATAGGAGATTAAAATGGAGTCTAACTAGCAACGAAATACTCTGGCGTTGAAATTCTTAAGCAACACAATTTTATTCTTGTTCCTGTACGTGAAGGAATTAGTCTGCTCGCTTGCAAAAATTTAGTCTATATAATTTTCTGGCCTTTAAAAATGATTATTTGGGGAAAATGGGACTTATAGTAATTTTGGAGTTATTTTTAGTATTTTTTAGCTTCATAAATTTTCTATGCTTTGGAGCTACATTTAATGAAGTTTTCTTCTTGAATTTTTATCTCTGCAAATTGCAACTTAACTTTGAGTTGCAATTTTTTAATTCTATAGCTATTTAAATAACAAAGGTAAGTGAATATGTTTAGATACGGCGTTTAGAATATTTCAAGTTTCTAAATCAAAATTATGGTGTGGAGGATAGTTCATCAACGGACGAAAATGCGTGATCGGTTAGCTTAAAGTTTGGATTAAAGGTAGATTAGAAAGGGTAAAACTTAAAATGTCAGCAAAAATTTCTTATAACTTCTTTTTGTTAAATTTGATAGACATTTCGACATTTCGTTCATTTTAGTTAATTAAAACTTTATGGCTATTTCAATGTCACAAATAATGTGCTGTTTTGACAAAATGTAGCCTTCCACATACTTTTTTATTTGTCATGCATTAGAAATGAGATAGCAAAAATCCTGTTTAAATTTTGGGTCTCCGAAGTAATTTAAAGAGCTCACTGAAGTGTTATTCCACATTTAAATTGAATAACCAAATACGTCAGCTTCCAGATCGACACTATCAATTTTCAAGAAAATTTAAATGTCCCTTTTAGCTGCGACTTAGATTTATCTTGAAACGATTTATTGGCGTAACATATGTCAATGGTACACATGATGCTGAAACACCTGTTATTGATATGACAGGTGTTTAGTGCCAGGATGAGGAATATATTAAGAACGTTCGATATATTTACATAAAACTGTAAATTTAGATTTTAACAATTACTTGCGGTAAAACTCCTTTAAACGAATTTTACTTTACCGAAACTCAGTTTAAAGAAAAAGCTAAAACAATTACCATTAAATATATAAGCTCCAAAAAAAGTCAGTTTCATTTTTTGAAAATTTCTTTATTATTCAAGAATAAATATATATTTTCTTATGCAAATAACAGGATGCTGCTGTAATGTATTGTATAAAGAAAATTCGGTCCCCACCCAAATACTCCAAACGAAGAAATTGTATGTTATTTCCTCCTGAGTAATGTAACTGAAACTCAGTTTTCCTTAGTTTTGCATGAAAGCATTCATTATAAAAATAGACCTTTTGTGTTTTGCCTTACTCCAAGAACATATTTGTCACTAAATAACTAAAAAAAAAACTCGCAGTTTCTCTATCTGGTTTTACCTCTGCTGACACTTTTCCGCTTTTTTTTTTCCTTTACTATTAAATGTTCACAACATAAAATGCAAAGCAAAATCACAAAGATTTTAAAAACAAAGTACCTTTAAAATTTGTTAAGTGTTACCATGCATTGTTTTAGCTCAGAAAGGCTGTTATTCCCCAACCTCATTTCCCTGTCATATCACATTTTTTGTCTTTTTCTCTATACAAATAACTAGCGGTTGGCGAGGTCAGTCACCTTAAATAATCACTATAAAAAGAAAAATGAAAGAGATAATGCTTTTAATAAATCCATATTTATTTCAAGAGTCAACTGGTAATTAATAATATAGATAAAGCTCAGGTTATTGAGTCATTTAATTTGTTAATCTGTAAAAGGCAAATTAAATATTAAAGAAAAATTAAATATCTTACTCTTCGCCAAATGGCAACGAAATCGCTCTTTGGAAGTTAAAAAATATTTTATTATCCACTTCAGATTGGAATGATGCAGTCGTCAAGGCACCTTTGTCTCGTCGAATATATATATATACAAATTATGTGAATTTAAAAAATGTCCATCATAGATAAATCCTCATGTCCAAAAATATTAGTAGTTTTACACTTTACATACATATATTCATGTAGATTCTTCCTTATTTAATTTCTTTAAATATGTAGAGACGTTAGTTCTTTTTTTTAAAGCAGGAGAAATAAAAAATGAGCAATGCCTTCTCCGGGACCCGAACTACGGACCTCTCGAATAAGCGCCGAGCGTGCTGACCACTACACCATGAAGGCATGCTAAGCAGGTAGAAGAAATACCTTATATACTTCCCCTTTTAAAGGGTAAGTGAGGATTACGAGACTCAGTCGCCAAATCCTAGTGGTGGAGAATCATCATCTACCATCTTTTTAGTTCGGGCGCCACTGTAGAGACATTAGGTTATTCCGAAGCTGCAGAAGTGAAACAGAGCAATGCCCTCGCAGGGACTTGAACCACGGACCTCTCGCACTATAAAGATATTAGGTATGTTTTTGAAAGCAGGAGAGGTGAAAAATGAGCAATGCCCTCCCCGGAATTCGAACTATGAACCTCTCGAATACGCGCCGAGCGTGCTGACCACTACACTACAAAGGCATGCTAAGAAGGCGGGATAAATAACTTATAATACAGGATGTTAATCTTTGGTGGCAAAGATTTAAAAGCGATACGCCGTTTAAAGTGAACCGACGCAAAACGTCGCTTCGAGATTAACAACCCTTGTGGCCTATCGTCCCTTTGGGCTAAAAATCTAAAAATTAGATCGCCTTGAATTTTACTTTTGCATTTAGCCGGCCTATGGTACATCTTGAAACTAAAATTAATTAAAATGGTTTACATTTAACTCCTTTAAATAATAAACTGGGTCTGAGGACGGTATATCAACCACCATCATTTTCATATAATTCGTAAAAAATATAATACAAAATTGAATTCATTGAATTTAAATAACATCTAAATACAATAAATTTAGTAAAGTAAAAGGATGACAAATAAGGATATTAAGAAAGATAAACAATATTTTTTTTACTGCGAACTTATCAAATTCTTGCCGCAATATTCGAAGCTGATCGGTTACGGTTACAAAGCTTCTCTTTTTCTATATTATCCATTAAGAAAATAAATTTTTTAACATCTTTTCCTACTTATCCAAGTAATTAAGAACAATAAAATCAAGCTGGAAATAATATTAATATTATACATTTCATTAATTTCGAAACGAAATTCATGAATTTCAAAATAAAAAAGGCTTTTTTGTTTTTATTAAATTTATTTCAGTCTGTTAAATTAAAGGAATAAAATCAATCTGGCGTTTTAATGACGACTGTGTTTTCTAATTAAAATGTTGTTTCTTATCAACGGTATGCTTGAAATGATAGCGAAATAAAGATTTTTCATCAATATTTTAGTAGCTTATATGTTTCGTAAATGACAAATTGGATCATTTTAGATCGTATTATCATTTACTTGGTTGGCACATTCTAATGAGATTGCCGGAAAAAACGAGTTATTGTTAAAACGAATTTAATCCCGAAATTTTGGCAGAATATTTAATTATACTTTATGACGGAATTTCAAAATTCAGTGCAATGTGGAAATTTCTACTGAGAAACATTACATGAGAAATAGCAAAAAAAAAAAAAAGGTTCTCTTGGCAAGTATTTTAATTCATCCTTTCTTAAATACATAAATCTTTCCTTCAAAGGATAAATTAAATTTTCTTTCTTCCACGCTCATTAAAATACGTAAGTTTTAGTACTGACTGTATTAGATTCTTTCTACCCACCCTGTTTGTAATTTGCCTCCTGAATGTTTCTTGCCTTCTGTTAGAAGATGATATTTTATAGACTCCAAAGAAAGATTTACTGCCGAAATTTAGGATAAATAGTTTTTTTAGGGAGGGGGACTTCCATAGATCTCTTCTTTTTGCTTTAAAACTAGGCCTACTCAGTTATGCACATTTTTCTTCTCTGAACTTGTAGGGTTTCCCTTATTTTGCATAACAAATTTATTTTAAGTTTGACACCTTTCCTGAACCTCTCAATTTCCCCTTGTATTTTCTCGCCAGAATGTAAATTTAAAGTTAAGTGAAGTGAATATTTAAAAGGGTAAAACTCTGGGTTCATTCAGAGCATGTTTTCGCTAGCGAGCGCAAGTTTCGTTGCTATCTCGCTGTTACGCTAATAAGGCTTTTGGCCATTTCGGATTCTCATCACGCCTGTTAGGTTTTTGAGAGTCAACCTGTTAGGTGCAAATTAACGTGCTAATGCTAGTACTCTTCTATTTTAGAATTCGACTTGAATTGTAGTCTACATTTAAGTTTCCCACCGCAAGTTGACGGTGTTTTGTGAACACGCGAATATCGTGCCTTTCTGTTAAACTTTAAATTAATAAAGGATTACTTTTCACCATTCTTTTGTGATGGTATTTATTCACGTCTGCGCGAGAATTCGTCAGGTTCATTGTAGGATCTAGGATTTCTGTATGTGGAATAGCAGGAACAGATCTTACAAACTTCCCAAACTTCCCTAAAAGTGATTACACAAGTTTATTTCCCTATAGTGATTACATAAATTTAAGAAAATCGAAGATATGTGATTTGTTTTAAACCTTTTAATTTATAGGAAGTAATTTTATGTGATTTGTTTTAAACCTTTTAATTTATAGGAAGTAATTTATAGAAATTTTAAATAGTTTATAGGCAGTAAAGGAAGACTAATGAAACAAATTCTTACCATTTTATTGCAAAGACTTTTTATAAGTATTTTAATGAGCAAATGAATGAGAAAAATTCTTATTGGTACAGACTCTGGTAGCTGAAGAAAAATTGGTAGAAGACTTTTTAAAGACAGAAATAATGTTGGGAGAATACTGAACGTATTCATAACATCCATAGTGTTGAAAGCTATGTGCGCATTTAGCCCAAATAATTTTAGCTTTAGTTTCAGAACCTGAAAATATTTTGGTTAGATTTATCTTAAAATTAGTTTTTTATTGATCGAATCATTGCTTCGAGGATACCTCTTAATGTCCATTAGTGTCGTCCGCTTTTCCTTCATCTGTAGAGACATTAGGTTATTTCGAAGCAGGTGATGTGAAAAATGAGCAATGCCCTCGCCGGGACTCGAACCACGGACCTCTCGAATACGCATCGTGTGTGCTGACCTCTGCACTACGAAGGCATGCCAAGAAGGCGGGAGAAATATCTTATACATCTAATGTAAAGCGCAAATTGCTGTTTATTCAAAGTGAACATTAATATAATGAATATCATTTATGAATTTCAAATTTAAGTCATACTGCTTTAGAAAATATCTACAATTTTTTTTTTTCGTAAAAAAGGGAATGCACTTAAGGAAATCTCTAGCTCCCCAGAACTGAATCTTTAGTTTAAGCTAAAATAAATACGGTACTGTTTTTACTGTTTATTAACATTTTTTCATTATCTTTATCTTATCGTGCTACAAGCAATTTTGTCCAAGATATTCACTTCAAACAAAAGGTCAAAATCCTTATAAATAATTCTCATTTAGCCGCTCGATACATTTAAGCCGAAGCATTCAACATAATGAAAAACTTACCCAGTTGAAAACACAGCCCGTTTCCAAATTCAATTTAAATACAAGGATTCAAGTAAATAACCTCATTTTCGAATCAACATGCAGCATTAGAAGCAAGGTCCTAACTATCGAGAAACAAAATTAAGTCTTTTAAAAATAAATGGATCAATTGTCTCACTCCTCCCAGTTAAATAGCAATCGATTGAAAAGCGTCAAAGTTTAACTCCAATTAATGTAGTTCAGTGCTGTAAATGGACAATCCTAGAAGCTGTGAAATCTCCTGAAAATCCAGCCTTTTCTTTTCATGGAGTATGTATGGTTATAGCCATAGTTTAAATTGCAGGTCATTACGTTCTGAGTTTCCTCTGTTATGTCTGCCATTAAGGTATTAAGCCGAACGTTTCCAACTTTTGCAATGGCTCCAGCTACAAGAAGTCGGTCTGTCTCTACGTCAAAAGCGTCATTGTTTCCAAATCCGTGTCTTAAATGCTTGGAGGTATATGTTGTCTGTTTATATATAAATGTATCGTCGTTCGTTGTGTTTGGTTTTCTTCCGACGCACGTCACAAAAGGCTGTGTGTGGGATTAGAAAGATGTATGTCTTAATTACAGGATTTCGCAAAATGGTAATAGACTGACATTCACTAGCATTGTAAAGAGACAGGTTTATTTATGAGGTGCCTGTCCGGGATTGTCAATGGATAGAATAAATATCTTCGTCAAATGGAGAGACTTCTATTACACTTTAGAGATAAATGGAAATTTGGAAATTTTTTTTTTTGTTTAATTACCCGCGTCGTAAAATAGTAAGAAGAATGACATATAAATATAATTTTAAGCAATTGTGATTTATTTTACTGCAAGAATTCCACTTTATTGTTTGAAACTGCTTTATTAATGCTTTGTTTTCTTTTATTGTTTGAAATGATTAATTACTACACTATCCCGATTATAAGACTGCTTTACAAGGAATTTGAAAAGGAAGAATCATAAGAATATGTTCCCATTCCTAATCTTCTCCCCCCCATTGGGGGGCATTTAACCAAATTAGACGTGGCCACTACTAAGGCCGGAAGTAGTGGCCAATTTATTTTGGAAGCACCTAATGGGTGGGAAACCATTACTTCCTATGAAGGGACGGACAGCTGTAGCTGTGTTTTAGCCGGGATTCGAACCCGATACCGAGTAGACTCCTCTCATCACTACACCGTCTGGGTAGCACAATCGGAATCTTGGTATATTGAAAATTAACTACATGAAAACTAGTTAAACTGTCTACGTAAAATAGCCTTAGGTAAAATCGAGCAAAAGTGTTTTATATTAACGAAAATTTAAGGAATAAATAATATTTTTAGTCCAAAGGAGCAATTTGCCCGGAAGGGTTATTAATTTCGTTTTGGCATTTTGCGTTGCTTCCCTTTTCAAATTGTTGCCTCCAAATATTATCGCCCTGTATTATAGTAATTAAAGAAATTAAATAATGAAGAATCTGCATGAATGTATGTATGTTTCTCGCATTGTAATAAAACAACGGTGCCTATAACCATAAAATTTTGAATATCGTAATCCTCCTGCGAATATGGGCATCTGGAAGCCAGATTTGGAATTTGCTTTACTATCGATTTCATATTCTGTAAAACTTTAACGAACTTTTGATTAACAAAGTCAAGGATTTCAAAGCCAGCCGGGGCAATGTTGTACAGAAAAAAAACATTTTTATCTCCAGCACGCCAGACTGTGCATCGGAAATTTTAATGATATGCTCATTTTAAAATTATATTGCAATATTGCTCTTGAACTGAATTTTATGGTTTAAATGCGAAGAACATGATATTTAATAAATAAAGTTAACACTCAAAATGTAAAAAAAACGCCCCTTCGGACGTATTTAAAATTTTATTTTAATGAATTTTTAAATGAATGTTTGATTGAATGAATAAATGTGACTTTCCTCCGACAAAAAATGTATAATTTCCAGAAAAGGATTTATTTAAGAGAAAGTTTTGTTTCGTTTTAGTTTATTACGCCAAAGCACAATAGAGCCATCTACCTAAAAGGAGTGATGCCTTGTTGGAGGACTTAAGGAAAAATGGTTCGTATACGTATTTAAGACAAAGAAACAATGTCTTAGAACCGAGTCAAGAGGTACTTACTATAGGGCCAAAAGTATGTAATATATAGTAATATAGTAATTATTGTAATGGTGCCAGTAATAGTTGGCACCATTACAATAATTACTATATAATATAATACTATTATAATTACTATATAATTACTATATAATATAATAAATTACTATTTTAATTACTATATAATATAATAAAGAAATTTATCTATGTGTCTATGTCTTATTTGTCTATTTACATGTCTATGTCTTATCTATGTCTTATATTTATCTATGTGTTGGAATAACGGAATTTATCTATATGTCTATGTTTTATTTGTCTATTTATATGTCTATCTCTATGTCTAATATTTATCTATGTGTCTATCTATTTATCTATGTGTTCGAATAAAGAAATTTATCTATGTGTCTATGTCTTATATGTATATGTCTTATATTTATCTATGTGTCTATCTATTTATCTATGCGTTGGAATAAAGAAATTTATCTATGTGTGTATGTCCTATTTGTTTATTTACATGTCCATATCTATGTCTTATATTTATCTATATGTCTATCTATTTATCTATGTGTTGGAATAAGGAAATTTATCTATGTGTCTAAACATCTCTAATGAATTTCAGAAAGGTATAACAATTTGTAAAAATATAAAGGTATTTAAGAATATAACATAACAATTGTGAAGTAGTAACAAGCTTTGAAGAATTCGAATTGTTAATCCGATTCAGCTATTATGTAAAATGTTCTGTTATTTTATAAATTAGTGAATCATATTGAAAATTGATGGGGTTTCAAAAATACAATAAAGTGAATCTGTCGGAGAAGTATACTTATTCGTTATTTATATTAATTTATTCAGGGATAGATCAATTAATTGCCACAAACTTTATTTTAATTTGATAAAAACGGTATAAAGGAAATGACTTTAAGCAATTGTATCTTTTAATTTCTAAAGTATATGGTCTAACAGTTAAAATCTGAACTAAGAAATATTCATTGCCAGGCAGCTATAATTTTCAGCTTGAATTTTATTTATTATTATAAATATGTTTTCCTAATGATATATAAATCATTTTCTTTGAAATTAATGTGTTATTTATTTAATTATAATCCAAGGTCTATCACAAATTAAAATTAATATGTTATTGCAAGTATATTGAAAATCTCAAACTATTTTTCAAGGCTATATTAAGTGGTTAAGATTGTTTTGCAGTTTTACTAATCTAAATTACACTAAATTCAAGTTAAATCCAAAAGAACGGGAGATATTTTCTAATGATATTGACAGCTTCACTTACTTATCTATTACCCATGATGATCCCCACAAAAAAAAAAGAAGCGCAATCTTTAAAAAAAAAAAGGTATATATACACGGTGGACAAAATTAAGACATGGAACACTTTTTCTCAAATATCTTGAGAAACACTGTATAGAAATAAATGAAATTAGGTATGGCTATAGCTTATTGAAGTACAATAATGCGTACAAAATAGCAATGGAAATGCCTTTCATTAGCATGAGTTACAGCCAAGAGTCCAGTGTTGTCCAAACTTCAGGTTCAAAGATGGCAGTGAAAATGTGGATAGTTTGGCGCGTGGTCGATTCTGACAGACAACAGCATGAACAAAGAATAGCCATGCTGTTAACAAGAGAGTTCAGGAGTGCCTGTGGAAATCGCACCCACTCCTCCACCAGAGCACTTCTTAACTCCTGAATGGCTCTGGGTAGTATTGCAATAGTCCTCCCAGGAGCATCCCAAGCATGTTCAATAGGATCAAGGTCAGGAAATTTGGCTGGCCAATCATTCGATGAAAATCCTCGTTTCCAGATAGTCATCAACCAGGTGGACCCTATGTGGTCGTACATTGTTGTCCATAAAAATGAACTCAGGGCCAACAGCTCGCTGAAAAGTCGCACATAGGGCTCCTGCGTGTACCTCTGAACATTCACGAAACCAGTGTCAAACACGTGGAGTGTTGCGCGGGTACTTTGCTTGATTCCTACCCAGGCCATCACTCCGCCACCACCATAACGGTCCTTTTCCATGATGTTGCTGGGATGGTATCGGATCCCAGGTTCTCTCCATATCAATAATCACCAAGAATAAGCTTGTAGACTGAATATGGACTCATTCATGAAAAGAACATTAACCCACTGAAGCTGTATCTAATGTTAGTGTTGTATGCACCATTGTAAACCCTCTCCTTTGCGGAAGGGAATGAATGGGAAGCAAATAGCGGAGTTTCTGACATACAGTCCTGTTTCAAGGAGCCTTCTGGCAACTGTCTTCATTGAAGCTTATGTTCCTGTGACAGTAACGAGGTCACGAGACAATTGTGTGACTGTAGATATCCTCTGGCCGTTGGCAGAAAGTACCTAATATCAGTCGTCACTGGTCATTTGGGCTCCTTGGCGCCTTTTCCTAGTCTTTTGGATACTGTCCCACTGATTTTAAACTGATTCTACAAACTAGAGGTAACACTTGGTGTTACATCCAGTTCTCTTGCAACTTGAGCTTGGAATTCCTACCTCAAGCCTACCCACGATTCTCCATTGCGTATCGATGATGTGTACCCATTTCACTTAAAAACAGCAAGATTGTTCAAGAAAGATAATAAACATCACTACTGTGTTGCAGAATGGAATGAGCTGAGCACTTGGGCGAGGGTTTTTGTACATCCTGCTGGCTTAGCGCCGCCGCAACACATAAATTCATCTCAGCGACACCAGCGTTTTGTGTGGTATTTTAGGACTGTGGAAAAATGTTTTGCATCTCTTAAGTTTTTCCACAAGTATATATATTTGTCCTCCAGTATATATACATATATATGTGTGTGTGTTAAAAATAGGTGTGTTTTAAGGTAAAATAAATCAACACATAAAGCGAAACAATTCATGTAAAAAGAAAGCAGATTTGTTTTTATTTATTTTTACTCGTATTTTTTAATTTAAACTTTTACATGCACTGAAACAAATTATAGCATTTATTTTACAAATGTAGATATTTTTTTTTTATTTAAGTGGCTTTACAATCTAACTTATTAATACCCAAAGTTAAACCTAGTTATATATTTGCACATGTTTTAGCCTTACCTTGCTTTGAAGAATTTCTAACTTTGCACGAAGCAGAAGCCTATCTAAACAACAGTACCACATGTAAGAGGTAAAACTTGACTAAAAATTTTAAAATTAGGCAAAAAAGTAATTTGTTTATTGTAGATTTTGAGTAAAATTGTTCCAATTTCGAGGACAATCAGACACAGGCGCCTTTTTATATTTTTTTAGACCAAAAAAGTAGCTTTTTTTTAAAGGGGGAGGAGCAAAGATGATTTTATACCGAAGCAGACAATGACAAACGTAGCAGGACGTACATTTCTACGTCCATCTGCATGAACTTGAATTACATTTCTAAGGGCTTCATTTAAGAGGAAAATACTTCTATGTGAAAAAAAGCTTTCGAAAGGAAGTTTAAGAAATAAATGTAAAAAAGGGGGGCTCTTAAATTCCCGGACCACAACCGCACCAAAACAGTGTTGGTCTTTGGACCAATAGTAGCTACTCTAGTATCCACGGTACGTGAGCCGGATTAATGACAAATGAACCAAACGTTACAATAACTTACAAACTATGTGTTAGTTTTAAGGTCGACTCTGTAGATAGAACATACGTTCGAGGGTTCTTCTTTGTTCGCTTTCGCGGAATGAAAACTGCGCTTACAGAACAAGGTATTCTACTTTTTTCATTCTTATTTCATATGGATTTCAATAAGAGTGTGAAAAAAGAGCAAAATGCGTTATTATATTAAAATACTGTGGAATTCTTGGAGCAAATTTATACTTCAGGAATTGTTGTAGCATAGAAAACTGCCAACATTCCTCTCTTCCCAAAACCTCTATAAGTCTTATCCCAGATTTAAAGGGAGTTCCATTTTTCAAAGCTCTGGACTGGCTCTCTTATCTCCGGTAAACCTGGTCAGCGGCCACAGTATGATAGATGTCAGAACAGTCTGTGAGTCTCATATATATATTCTCTCTTTTTATTTACTCTACCAAAAAATCACGTTTTATTGTTGCTGTTTAGAGTCGCGGAAAAAATAACTCCTCGAAAATCGGGTCTCAGGAAGATGTATCACGTATTCCGTTCGAGTCTTTTGGAAAAAGTGAAGAAATACAGGGCTTCGAAATTTGAATAGGACGAATCAAAATGCAGAGGATATCGGCAGAGTGTGCATTAATATTTCAACTCTGAAGGAAAGTCTTATGTATGTGCCAGCCGTTTTAGAACTCCAGAGGGATACATAGTGGCTCATGTCACTCAGGAACATGTCACTCACTTACGCAATCAATGAAAAAAGGGAATTTTTTAAAATTTTATAATATCTTATAATATTTATCAAAATCTTTTTTTACTACCTTGTAACACTGTCTACAGTTACCTTCATATTAAGCCAAATATATACCAAATTTTTAATATTATGTTTAAGACTATATTGTATTTTTCGAGTCTCACAGCCATCAATTGTATAGATATATAAAATAAACTTCGCAATTTTGGGCTTAAAATGCTTAAAACTTGCTCTAAAGCGGCTAAGTAAGTAAATGTGAATATATCAATTAAATAGTTTGTACAATAGATTAACTCCTAGGAAAAGAAATTGCGAATATTAATAAAATAGTCAAATAAAATTAATAAATGTTTATTTTTATGAATAATTCATTAGAGTTCAAGAATTATCTATTAAAAAGTTAATTAATTTCCTATTAACAGCAATGATTGTTTTAAGTTTTGCTTTCATTTACTGCAATAAAATGCTTTATAAAACTGACTCGCATTTTAAATTTGCCCATGCATTAGTTTTAATGAATATTCAATAGCCAATTTTTGAATATTTTGTCGTAAAAATGAATCTTTATTAATTTTATTCAACTGTATTATTAATATTCACTATTTTTATTAATAATGACAACTTCTTCTCCTAGGAGATAATCCTCAAACTGTTTAATATACAGGGTGTTTATAAAGTCCCGGACCCATTTTGATGTTTAATAACTCATAAAATAATAAATATAGATTAAAATTAATAACATAAATGCTTAGATAGACTCAAAAAGCTTCATGACCCTTGCCAATGAACTTCCACGTGTGCCCCCTTCGTCGCACGGAGAATATCAAGTCGATATTCAATTTCATGCCAGGTATCGGCAAGCATGTCGGCATCCACAGAGGCTATTGCGGTTGTAATTCTGGCTTTTAGGTCATCAATGTTCGACACTCTCCTCCTGTAAACGTTGTCCTTTACAAATCCCCAAAGGAAAAAGTCCAGCGACGTTATATCAGGTGCTCTGGGTGGCCAAGGAATTGGACCTCCTCGCCCAATCCATCTTCCTGTAAAATGGTCATTCAAAGAACTACGAACGATGGTATCCCAATGAGGTGGTGCACCATCTTGTTGCAAAACGGCATGTGGCTGAAGCTCTTCTAGTTGTGGAAATACGAAGTTTTCCAACATTTCTAAGTATACGACTGGTGAGACTCTCTTTTCTGTAAAAAAGAAAGGCCCAATGACTCGGTCGTGCATTAGTCCACACCACACATTAACCTTTGGGGAATCCCTTTGTGCCTCACGGTATTCATGGGGGCTTTCAGATCATAATTATAATTAATAAGCAATTAATAAACAGATGATATTTAGAAAAGTACAGATATTTAGACTGGAAAATGAAATTATCTGAAATTAACCACATGTGCAGACGATATTTACAAAAGTAATGATATTCAAACCTGAAAAGGAAAATTTATAAGTTATTCCATGAATAAATGCCATACGTTTGTTTATATCTTCATTATTTTATGAGGTTTTAAACATCAAAATGGGTCCGGGACTTTATAAACACCCTGTATATACGTATATATGTAAGATATAAGAAAATACGATATCTGCTTTAAAAATAATTCGCAACCTCAAAATTAACATTCTAGATTTAGTGCTCTTCCCCTAAATTCATCTGCTCTCCCAAATTCGAGATCTCTCTATCGTAATGTAACGCTGCTTGAAAAGGGCAACTAAAATTTTTCTGTCGACCACACTTGAACCACATTAAACACGGATCGACGACGTTGAACCAATTGTAATACTGAATCTCTTAAGCATTAATTTACTGATGATCTAAAACACACTTTTTTTTCCTAAATATTTTTGAGGTGCCAGAAAGGAATTCTAAACTTCCATTTCACTAGACGTTAAAACTTTCAGACACATCGTGAGTTCACTTTCATTCTGTAAACACTACGCATGATTGATTATATTTGCAGCACTGGTAAAACACCACAACAGAATGATGGTAACTTTTTTTCACTTCTAAATATATACGAAGTGGCCGAATGCATTTTCCGTTCCGCACATAACGCATTCTGTCGACCCAGTATGAACATTTCTATGGTCATAAGTTATAAATACAAACTTTGATAATTATGCAATACTATAGTTACCTTTATATAGGCAAAGGAAGTTTTTACGTGTAATTGTATTTGAGCATCGCATAGTCATCAGCAGTTCGTTACTCTGATTCGCATTCTAGAGGACCTTTCCATTTTTATCAAAATTCGTGTTATTACTGATCTAAATTTTGTTACTTTTCTATATTTATTAAGTACTAAATTCCATTTTACATTGCTTTACAATTAAGAAAATAGCTATTGTTTTATGAGTGTTAAATAATTAATTTTAATACAAATTTCATGAATATGTAAAAGAAAATTTTGTTTTTATATTGATAAGTACAATTTTTAAGAAGGACTGCAAAATATAATTATGATATTCAAGCAAAGATATTATAAAACTGGGAAATTTTCCAGTTATTCTTGAAAAAAAATAAGACATTCCTTACAGTATTTTTACAGAAAAAATTAACTTGCAGATTATTCTAACATAAGTATTTTGACACAAATGGGTCCAATATTTAATATTAATGGGTCTTTTTCTGAAATAACATACCAATTATTTTCCATATTTCGAATCTACGACTCAAATTATGACCAAATTTTAAATTTTGTAAAATTTGGTGTGAAATTTAAGGACAGATTCAAAACTTGAACTTGACGAATTTTTTTTTTCAGTTTGCGCCAAGAATAACTCATTTGGCGAACTTATTAATACATGGGAACCTATTTTCCAATCCCTTCCACAGTGCACGACGGAAAAAAAGTCACACCGTTTCCACCTTTTTCATTGTGCATGATCGGATAAAAAGTCACATCTTTCCAACTTTCAAATAATTTTAGCAAAGTGCGTAAATCACATTAAGTGTTATTATCGCTTTCAACGAATATGCCAAATTTCAAAACGCGCCAACATATAAATTCACGTATATCTTCGAAAATTTTGAATAAAACTCTCTAATGTTTTGCAGGTGTACTTAGAAATACGTCTGCCTTAAGAGGATGGTAGAAATTTTAGAAGTTATAATTCAAAATACGTTTAAAAAATTTATTAAAAGTTATTTCAAAATACAAACTTTGAAAAGAAAACATAAAAATGGGTGAATTTTATTTGGAGTGAACCTAAATTTTGAACTGTACAGGAAGGAATCAAGTAAGTGTAATAAAAATAGAGATATTAATAAATACATACCAAACTGAATTAACATTGAGCTAAAATTTTGACAGTGAATTTTTAAAAAACTACTCGTGCGGTTTTTACAAAACTGGCAGTTTGGCGTAATTTGAGTCGTAGAATCGAAACATGGAAAAAATTGGCGTGCCATTTCAGAAAAAGGTCCGATTTTGTGTCAAAATACCTGTATTAGAACAATGCTATATATAAATCTAATACATATCCTAAGTCGTGCTTTCGAAACATGGAAAACGCAGTTTGAATTTCGTCAATTGGCCCAGTAGAACAGGAGATATAGAACTGTTAAAAAAAAATTCCCATTTTTTTCGCAGTGTACATGTATATATACATATATATATATATATATCTGTGTGTGTGTGTTTAAGATAAAAAATAGGAAAGAAAACTTCTAATTTTAATTTGCTATAGCCTCTTTTATTTTTTTATTTAATCTGGAGACTTCCTCTCTTTATCTTAAAAATAGCGCTATAATTCTAAACTGCTTCATTCAAATTGATCATGCTGTCCTAGGTAACGCTTAATGCAGATACCTCTTGTCCAATCACTAAATAATTGGAAACCAAAACTTTTTAAACTTAAACTGAAACCTTTTGACTCCCTCCCTTCTTCCTCTGAACTACTGCGTCACTTTCGCTTACGTTTACCTCCTGGCAAGAAGCTTTGCCGCTACCTTCTTTTGTTCGATGAATATGTGCTGAGCTAAAAGAAAATTGTAGGGTGCATAAGACGCCCTTCCGTATGTGCACCAAATATTGCGAATCCAAAATTGCTTTCCTCAGTAATAAAATTTCTCTTGAATTCGACCATGTCTGCCTTGCCAAGTTTCTTCGCTAGGCATCTATTACACCAACACCAAGCTCCAAATCATTCTTTTCACAACATATATATATATGTATGTATACACACACATACATATATGTATATACACTCTGCTCCAGCATTTTATAAACTCAACTATATTACTTGTTTGAGAAAAATGGAGAGGAACAGAATATTTGTTCATTTACCTCACATGCGACATGCATTCTAGTAAATATTCTACTGAAATAGCAATTTGTGTTTTAGAAAAAATAAAAACACAGAATGTGAGTCCCAAAAGTTTATACAATATTAACATTTTAACATTTTGTGGTCAACTTCAAATTACTTAATTCTTCAAAATAGCTTCATTATTCAATATGACGTCAAATACACATTTCTCCATCGAGACAACTAAGTTTTGTAATAACTCTTGATTCCACATTATACCATGCACCCTCGATGGCTGCTGCTAATACATTCACAGAAGAAAAGCGCCTTCAATCTCGTAAACTCTCCCAGACATAACGCCCCACACATTGGCAATCAAATTAAAATCAGGGCTCATTGGTGGCTATTCAAGAACAGTGACATTTTCCACATCTGAGTAATTTTTTGTAACAGAGTAATTTTTGGTAGCATTCATGGGGTTATTGTCATGCTGGTACACATAATTCTGTCCTCCAGTGTTTTCTGAAATTGGTATAAGAGGATCTCTTAGTCTTTCTGCATATTTAGACGAATCTTGCCGACCATCTAGAAAGGTGAAACCCACTAACGACTTTCCGAATGACTTTTAATTTTTATAAACATCATACTAATCAAGGAAATTCCGAAATAGAAATGTTTAGTAATTCATTGTTAATGGTCATTATAAAAATATGCGACGGTTATATATTCATATATATTGTTGCGTTCTACGAGTTCGGCGATTTTCAGTGATTGATGACAACACTTAATGAAGAATCAAAGCACAATGTATTCGTTAGTATTACACAGGAGAGTTCCAAGAACACGTTTATAGCTGTCGAAAAACTACGATAAGCACGCTGAAACAATCAGCAACACAGCCATCAGGCTATAAAGGTGAAGACAGCTTCACGGCAAAGCACTAAAGTACAGCTCCCGACTCGGTCGATCGCTCTCGCAGCTCAAGACACTACTACTGAACTCAACGTACTAAAAATACACTTCACGATAAACTGCTACTCCGCGTACAAGCACGGTTTATATACTTTTGACCTGCCTTCGAGAACATTCTGTGGCAAAATCGGTAAGAATTCGTTGTAGAATGTTCTCGCTCTGTCTATGGCGTACCGCCTATTTTATAGCCAAATAGGCGTTCTTGCGCCAAATCTGGCAACCTTGCTTTTCCTTGTCATTTTCTGGCAACCCCAAACACGCTTTGCGGGAAGCTATCTTACCGCAGCTGAACGTTTCGTAACAATATTAAAACATTATTAAAATGCTAACAGTATTATTGACCCAAATTTTTAACTATTAATTTAACCAAATACATTAATTAATGAAAATCTGCAAATTATTCTATATCTTGCTGAAGTAAAAGTAATATTATTTTCTGTTTATAATGATCTTTTACTTTACTCTTTACTGATATTATTAATGATTTCTGTTATTGATCTTTCATTTTACTCTTTAATTACCGTATATTAAGCATAGAAAATGCTTCTACAATTTATCTGTGAAAAATGTTCCAAAGTTTTGATATCATAAATTTATTCAGCATTTTATTTCTGGAAGGTTTCACTGTATTCTTCACATCCCGAATGTTTCATCCTGAAGTATTCACATTCTTTAGATAGAATAAAAATCTGTTTGATTTGACAATCTTCTAAGCCTATAATAAAATTTCCTTGAGCTGAATATTTCCAACAAGTTATTCTGTGATTTATGAGAGTTCTTAAAAAATATATTAACGCTTTGAAGAATGAAGTGTCTCTTAATTATTCTGAAATTCACAGAAAACTAAACATTCAAGTGAGGCTGCAAGTTTTAAAATTCCGAAAATGAAACCTACTGGCTACAAAATTGAAGCAAGCCTATAAAAACATTTTATTCCGTTTATTCGTGTACTGTTCTTAATATAGGGCTATTTTAGGAAATGAATATGCTTTTAATGACTTTTATTAATGGAAAAAACTGCATACGAACGTAGTGATGTAGGTTATTTTGCTACATGACTGCGAATAGAAGTGCTCTGTTGATGATGCCTAGCTATTGAAACTGTTCATTTTATTTTTTAATTCTCGAAAATTAAAGGACGCGAAATGGAAAATACTAAAGATAAAATATTCATATTTATGTTAAAAAGGAAGGTTTCGTGCTCTCAAAGAGTATGAAATACTTCATAATGAAGGTATTCATCGAAGTTTGTTAACGAAAACACATAAGAATTTGGCGGAGTGTAAAATACTAGCAGGCTTTATTAGAAGATACAGTATATTATTATCATAAAAAGGATTTAAATAAGTGGATTAGGAAGAGCTGTAATTAAATGAATGTTTCAATAAGAGACTAGATTTCGAAAGCAGTTTCTTTGAAACACCCTAATGGATACCTTAAAAATTAGCGTTTTGAAAGAAGTTGTCTTTTAAGATTACAGCATGATTCCTTCTCGCATTTGTATGCCTGCAAATGAATTTATTCCTTTATTCATTGAAAACTACCAAAGACGAAGAAGCGGATTTTAAAAACATAATTTTGTATACAATATAACACGCCTTATTTTTTGGTCTCTTTGCTACATACGGAAAGATTTCTTAATTCCTTGCTTCCTAATTAGTGTATTCGAAAAAGTTGTCTATAGACTTTATTTCTTTATCTAGTTATTCTAGTTATCCTAGATGTACACTTCGAATGATATTATCAAAAAAAAGTGATAAATATTACGAGAATAGTTTCATAGGAAGGATTTGAAAATATAAAACTCGTGACCTTCCTAAAGCACAAATTCGGGTGAAAGGGATTCGTTAATTTTTCGTTTCCTTTTAACAGGAGAAACATGAAATGTCCATAACCTTAGAAGGTATGTTCTCCTACCCTTCCAGCATACCTTCATGGTGTAACGGTAGCACACTCGGCGAGTATTAGGCAGGTCCAGGTTCGAGTCCCGGGGAGGGCATTGCTAATTTTCCTGTTTCCTGACATTGAAAAATTCTAAGTTACTCTACAGTGGCGCCTGAACTAAAAAGGTGGTGGATAATGATTTTTTACCACCAGGATTTGACAACTGAATCCCCTAACCCCCAATCGATCTTTAAAAAGCAGAATATATAAGGTAGTTTCTTCCTTCTACCAGCATGCCTTCGTGGTGTAACGGTTAGCACATTCGGCGCTCATTCGAGAGGTTCAGGATCGAGTCCTGACGAGGGCATTGCTCATTTTTCATGTTTCTTGCTTCAAACAAAGTTCTAATGTCTCCACAGTGGTGCCCGAACTAAATGGTGGTGGATGATGATTCTTCATCTGGATTTGGCGATTGCGTCCCCTAATCCCCAGTTGTCCTTTAAGAGGGGGCGTATGTAAGGTATTTTCTCCCTCCTTCCAACATGTCTTCGTGGTGTAACGGTTAACACACTTGGCTCGTATTCCAGAAGTCTAGGCTCGAATCACGGGAAGAGCATTCCTCATTTTTCATGTTTCCTGTTTTAAAACCCCGAATGTCTCTACAGCCTTTACGAGTGCATCTTTACAGTGCTTGGCAAACATATAACACAGTAGAATACTGCTTCATCATCCCCTAAATGATCATTTGCTTTCACGCATATCATTCACTAACTTTGCTCCTGAAAGTAAACCGATATAAATAATATTATTTATTCCCCCATCCGTCATCTTGGTAATTTTACTGCAATAATAATAAAATCTTAAGCTAACACAATAACAATTTAAATCATCTAATTATATTCAATAACATTTGGCACATTACTAAACATACGACTAAGCATTGAGCTTAAAAATTCATCACATCTTCGAAAGAAGATTTATTCCTATAGCACCAAATTGAAGTTCGAAATGTCTTTAACAGATTATATAACTTACATATTTAAATTAAATTTTATAGCGTTTACAGTTCTGGAATGTAGATGAAAGAGAAGCATTTACAATCTGATCTTTCAGATTTTAGGTTCCTACTAGTAAATGATAAAAACTAGTTTACTCGAAATATGAAAGTAGGAGTCCATCAAATATTCTAAACCTTTATTTTTATAATAATATTACTATTGCAAGATATATTCATTCATACACGCATATAATAAGAAATATTCCAGAACCTACGATCCCATCTTTGCTGAAATATTACAAGCAGCATGAAGCCTCGTAAGATAGATCTGGAATCAGTCAGTCAATTTTTATCTTTTGGTTGTTGCTCCTTGAAAATGTTTCATGAGTGATAAAAATTTAAAACGCGAAACAGTATCTTTAAGACGAAAGAGAGGATGCTATCTCCAAATGTATCGGCGAAGGAATCTATTGCCAACAGCTCTGGTGTATTTGCCAATAAATTTATTGCTTATAAATATATTTGCACAACACTATGACATCAAACTATTTCATCCGTTTCCTGGCATATTTTGGCCTAAGTAACATGACTGACATTTAGCAAACAGCTTTGCTTCGGAAAGAAGTAGTTACAGTTCTTTCTTCTGTTTTAACCGGCATGATGACAATATCTTGCTATTTTTATTTAAAGTAATTTTCTTTCGGCAAGGAAATCTGGTGTAGTTTTATTCGTGTACAGAAAACAATAACTCTTTCAGGTTCTAAATATTCATTACTTATAACTAAGACTGTTATTTTAGCTTTGCATTTGTTTGATCTTTCATTAAAATGAATATTCTGTACACTTACCTCAATGAATTCCAATTTTATTATGGCTTGCTTTAAACGTTAATTGAGATTTCTGAAGAAAGTTCTGCGGTATATGATGCTCCTAGTTAGATTTATCTGCAATAAACTTATCTTATGCGATGCAATCCGGAGCTGTTAAACTGCTAAAAATTTATTACGCATTATTATCAAGGATTTGGAATTTCGTATCTTTTGGTTTTTACTTCCTTGTGCGAAGTAAAGAAAGAATCGTAATCACAAAAAATTCAAGATACCATATTTTAACGAAAATATCCATTTTGACCGCTATCGAATGCATTTTAACGATGTTTTTGTGCGACATCTTTACGTAAGGACAGATTAAAGAACTCTATTTCCCCAAACGAATTATAAAACTGATTTCAAATGGATTTAGAAGAGATTTGTTCATGGTGTCTGTACGTAAGTACGTATGCATGTATGTATGTATCTCGCATAAATGAAAAACAAGTAGCCTCAGAGCGTTGAAATTTTGTATATAGGACATTGTCGAAGTGCACCTCCTATTTTGGCTGCAATCGGCTGCAGCAAAGTTGTATATATATATATATCCACTCAGTTGCTCGGCTCAGTTGCAATTATGCTGTTCTTATCTTCCGGTTAAAGTTTTTATGCTTTCAGTTAATCTGCATGTCATAGCTGCAGAATTATCAACAATTTAAAAGTTGTTTAAATGCGGCTAAGCCTAATTGTTTTGGCCATAGCCGCTATGCTTGTTTACATTTGAAACTTAGCAGAATAATGGATTTGATGCCAATCTAGAGAAAATAAGCTTTGCAACAACAAAGATAACGACTAAATTTATTATCGCGAATTAAATCATGCTTAATCTGGAATGAATAATCTGGAATTCATTCGAGGAAATAACTGTTTAAGATCTACTTCCTAATTTTTAATGTAGATATTTGGAGTTTTTATGTATTTTTGCCTTATCGCGAAGTGAGAACTGAAATAAATGAATGATAAATACTGATTCTTCTGTGAAAAGGTGTTCCTTTTTTTGTTTTTTTTGTTTAATTTCTTTTATACATCGTTTCAGATTTATCATAGTATTTTAACAGAACATGTGGCTACGATTAGATAATTCTTCAGATGATATACATAATTTTTTGTGCATTCTGAGTTATAAAATGAATGAGATGTAACGCTGTTAAGTGAACGCAGTGGCACAGTGTCCCTATGGTAAACAAATATAGTGAATTTTGAAGAATGCATTTATTCTATTGTGGTTTATGAGCTACCGACGAAGTAGATTTAATTCAGTCGTATAAGTTTAAACGAAATGCAAGAAAAAATGCGTATAATTTCCGTTTGATGGGATAGATTACTTTGTAGCCATTACACAAGAAATTTCCAATTTATAAAAACGATTCGTCACTGAGTGTATGGATTTGTATGTATCATGTATTCTGATGGGCAGTGCACTACAGTAGAATTATGACAGCATTATGATACTTTATTCGTAGTAATAATAATTGAATATAATACTTTGATAATAATAAATGATAATTAGTTCCTGTACTAATAAATTAAAGAAAATTGTATGGATTTGTATGTATCATGTATTCTGATGGACAGTGCACTACAGTAGAATTATGACAGCACTACGATACTTTATTCGTAGTAATAATAATTGAATATAATACTTTTATAATAATAAATGATAATTAGTTCCCGTACTAATAAATTAAAGAAAATTGTGCTGATTCTTTTAATTCTGACAAATAAAACATAAAACTTACTTGTACGACACAATAGGCTATAGGAGAAATTAGAATATTTTTGCAGCATGTTGCACCAACGTCTCCCTTACTGGACGAAAGATTTTGACTCATCAGTGTAGGTTACAACAATCAGAAAATGATGAAGGGAAAAGGGTAGAGAAAGGAAGTGGGTGCTGAAGAATCAAGCTTTGTTTCATGGACAAAGTATATTTGATTTCATTCTGTTGCTTACAATGTACGAGTACCATTCATATCTGAATTAGTAATTTACTTATTTAATTATAAATTATCTTTACGGAGAGAATCTCAGAATAATAATTCGTAGATACGAAACGTCATAAGTCGGACCATGGTTAACATGCGAATCTCCCGCATAAGAAACTGTAATACACAGCCTTATGAATGATTACGTTGTGCCTAGGATTATTATTGTACTAAGGATGTGAACATTCACTAATTAGTGAATACGCAAGGTATTCAAGGATGTTTATTCAAGGTACTCAAGGATGTGAACTGCGTTGGAACTCAAGGATTATATTGGAGTTAAGTGTGGAGCTATACAGAGTGTTCTTGAAAAGATGCAACCTTTCGAAAATTATTATTAGTAGAACATTAAAAGGCACCCGTTACACTTTTGTATATATTGAACCGGTGGAATTATTTATCCCTCGAAAATGTTTAAATGATAATCAAACTCCAACTGTATTCACTGTAGGAAGTCTTAATTAACTTTGTGTAATGTTTCTGTAATTCTCTTCTTTAATTTCGTAATGTATGGGACAAAGTTGGAACACTGCGAAAAAAAAGGGAAGGGGGGAACAGTTCTAATTCTCGTGTTCTACTAGAATTTCTACTAATTTTAAATTTTATTTTTGTTTTCTAGTTCTACTAATTTTTTTCCATATTTCTATTCTACGACTCAAATTATGCCTAGATATTAAATTTTGTAAATTTTGGTGAGAAATTTATGGAGACATTTAAAAATTTATCTTAGCAGATTTTTTTTTCACTTTGCGCCAAGAATAAACACTTGGAGAACTTAATTTATAGCAACCTATATTCCTTTCCTTTTTTTTATTACCCACGAGTGGGAAAAGGTCATCGTTCATACTTTCAAATACTTTTAACATAGTGCGTAAACCACACTTTCGTTGTTATCGCTTATAATAAATACGCCGAATTTCAAAAGGCAAAATGTAAATTCATATGTACCTTAGGAAATTTTGAATAAAAAAACTCTAATTATTTGCAGGTATACTTAGAAATATATCTACTTTAAGATAATAGCAAAACTTTTATAGGTTGTAATTCAAAATGTTTTTCGAAAAAATTATAAAAATTATTTAAAAATACAAATTTAAAAAATAAATCATAAAAAATTCGCTACTTTTATTTGGAATGAACCTAAATTTCGCAATGTGAAAGGAAGAATCAAATAAGTTTAAGTTAATAAAAAGAGATATTAATAAATATATACCAAATTCAATTAACGCTGAAGAGCTAACATTTTGAGAGCTGATTTTTTAAAAACGTATTCGTGCGATTTTTACAAAACTTGGGAATTTGGCATAATTTGAGTCGTCAAATCGAAATATGGAAAACAATTGGCATGTCATTTCAGAAAAAGTCCGATTTTTTGCCAAAATACCTATATTAGAACAATGCTATATATAAATCTAACTCACATCCTAACTCTCGCTATCCAGACATGAAAAACGCAACGAGTCATTTCATCGATCGTTCCAGTAGAACGGAAGATACAGAACTGCTCCGCACCTTCTTTTTCCGCAGTGTACAATCCTCATCTTTGATAAATTCCTATAAAATAAAACTAGAAGCTTAACTCAGGTGATTTCTTGTCGTCCACCTCAGTTTTAGATTATGTTTCTGTAAACCTTTTCATGATCTGTTTTCATATCAAGTTCATTGAATGCACAAGATTTCCACAAACATAACTAACTACCTTTAGAGCTGATAAAACGGAAAAAATGAATGTTTAACTAAACGAATGTTAATAAAAATTGATTACAACCTTTGGGAATACTGTGCATTTAATTATTATCAGCCTATATGTCGATTACCAGATATCTTTCAAAAGGCTTTTTTAAAAGCATCATATTCTGTAAGTAGTACAAGAGCAAAAAGGCAAGGGAATTTAAATTTTAAATACAAGCATTTTGCAATAAGAACACTAATATGAGTTTGCATGAGAATACTAATATGTGTCCCCATTCATCTTTTGTTTAAAAGAAACATGCCTTTCTAAGTATTAAGATTTTTAAATCTGCTGATTTCTGCTCCTGCATAAACTTTAAACTTTAATTTCTTGTACTTTTCCTCTTTAGTTAGTTAACTATTCTGCTTTTATGATAAGTAACTTCCATACATATTTATACTGCATACATGAAAGATTTTAGTGATAATACTGTTTTTTCAACAACAGCTGAGATTAGTCTTATGCCAATATGTCAAAATTTAAAAAGTGTAAATTGGAGATATTTTTTAATATTTGAAGTACTTATTATGTTACAAGTTTGATTCGTGTCGTAATCTAAGGCGAGATAAAGAGACTTCCATAACTATGTCAGTTTTAGAAACTTAAGCTTTTATTCTTTTTTAAAAATAGAAAGGCATCAGAATGTTATTAAAAGACACTTAGCACAAGGATGAAATTTTAAAATATGGGGCATACGAAGGATGTTCGCACATGTTATAGACGATTTTCACAGTAATTATAGAAATATTTTACCAAAAATTCCTATGTTTCTGCATGTTCTATATCATAACTTTATTCTTCATTTTCTTTATACACCGTAATTTCCAAGAAAATAAAGCATTTTGTAGCATCGGAAGCGGTATTACATATTTATTTCGAACAGCTTTCCAAAATTTAAGGAGGTCGTAGGTCGCCGTTTAGACAACCCACTTTTTAAAAGTCCAAAAGCGCAAAAGGTACATTGGTGATGGATAAATCAAGAGATTTAGAAGGGATATGAGTGGAGAGTATGGACTTGATGTCCGATTCTTGTTCCATCTTTTCCAAGAAATTAACAGCAGATTTTGACGTGTCGCTGCTTGCTTTGTGTTGATGCTAACCATACTGTGTGTAAAGAGAAGTTATTTTATATTAGAAAACCGTGTATAAAGTATGTTTTACGATAACAAGTAACCTTGATCTTTTCTCCACTCTGTTTATTTTAATTTGCCGTTATATGAAATACCAGCATCAATCCTAAATCTCTTAGAAAAGCTTTCTTTAGATTCCTTAAACTATATTTTAAGATTTTTTTTCTTGTCATCGATGAGAATAAACGGATTTCTTTTATTACAATCATTTAAGTACACCCATGATTTGTCTATTTTGACATTTCTGCATTTTTGTCCGAATAAATGTTTCTCATGAAGAATTCTGCAACGCGATCTGCGTTCGGCGATACGTCGTCCAGAAAGATGATGTACATCGTATTTTTTTTGCCTTTCTAAGATTAAAATCAGTATTAATAACTTTGTTTCCCATTTACACTGAGCATTTTAATACAATTGTTCTTCGGAATTTTCTTTTAATATTAAAGATCTGACTTTTTCAACATTCGAAACATTCCTTTTTTTTCCTTGGATACATATTTGGAAGAAATTTTCCACTTGATGCTTAATTTTGACGTTTTGTTTCCCTTGCTGTTGATAAAAATATCTATCTTAGCTTTAGGTATCGAAAATCTAGGCACGAATAGTTTTCTTCGTAAGAAACCCAAACATAGCCTTCGATCCACTGCTTCTTTAAAAACGACATTCTTTAAAAGCGACATTTTTGCATGAAACAAAAACTCTCAAACAGCAAAACGATAATTTATACTTACAAAAATATAGCTGCAGTTAAAAAAAATCCAAGCAGAAGTTTTTTTTTTTTGGCAACAAAGCAAAATCGTCTAAAAATTGTGCAAACAGCCTCTGTAGGACATTGTTATGTATATTCTATAATAAACCTTTATCGCTGCTATTAGATTCAATTTTTCGGCGTAAGCAATCGAGAACACGAGAAGTACACTTGAAATTCTAAAATAAATATACCTATATAGCAATACAGTTTTCTCTTATAGTAAAAAAGAGATAATGTACATGTAATAATAAACACGAGATGTACATTTGAAATTTTAAATAAATATACCTATATAGCATTACAGATTTCTTTTATTGTAAATAAGAGATAACGTACATAATAATGAGAGAAAATGTACATGTAATAATGATAAGTAGATTAATGGCAAAACGTTACTAATGTTTTCCGCAATATATTATTAACTGATTCAGAATAGTTACTCAGATAAAAGGTAATTGAAAGAATGTCAATCGACACTGAAAACGATTGCGTTGTTTTGTTGAAAAGACACACGACTCAGTTGGTGGAATTTATACGTTTATGTGTGACCATTTTAGGTATGACTTTAATAAAGATATACAGTTTACATCTTTCTCCTAACCGAATATCAAGAAGGCTTTTAAGTTTTGGCCTGTTATGAGTGGCATGGTTCTCTAAATTTTGATATAAATAATTATTACTCATAATTATTAAAATTGCTCATTCGTTAAATATTTCAGAACATGTGAGTATTGTTTGCTTTCAAACTGTAACATAATTTTTTATGGTCACTAAGTGTTTTTAATAGTAAAATTTGAAACAGAGGGATATTGACTTTCTTATTAGATAGTTGTTGCTTTTATAGAGTGTTTTATTAAACTACTATTTTCTTATAGAATAATTTTTCCAGAAGAAACATCTTTTCCAGTTGAAATAAACTACAAATAGCATCTGAAGATTCCTAGTTATTCATAGCGCATGTCTATCACATCGCTTAATAAATTAATAATTCCTAGAAATAAACATTATTTCGCAGCGAAGTAATTAGAATGTATTGAAATATTCGATTTAATGTAAATACGACGACTCAGCAAACGTCGACGGAGAGAAACTGGCGATAACAACAGCAGACTAAATTAAAAAATAAATTACTTCCAATGCAATTATTTATTGAAATGATACGCATGGTATAAAAGTATTTATTTCTCTTTACTTTCAAAATAGAACCATGAAAACTTCCATTAAAAGAGCTTTTCATATTCATTTAAAATAAATTAAAATGAGAATACAAATTGAAATTAATTCAGATTATGGTAGGAAACCTAATTCCTAAAAATATTGTACTAATACGTAATGTGTATTACTTCGGTAAGCTCAAACACATAGTAAGATTTGCGACGCGTAATTTAGAATTTTTATTTTTATATATGTTTGAATATAGGTTCATAATTTCAGTATTATTTTAAAGACAAAAAAACTTCCAATACTTTCCCTTTTACTAACATCTATTTGAATTCTAATAAAGCAATTTCAGCTTTTCTAAAAACGTGAGTGTTTCCAAAGCGTTTGCAAGAGATATTTTTAAGATTGTTACTTATTTTAAGGCAAAATCAATATTCTTACGTACAATATAAAAACGTTTTTTACTTCCTTATACAAAGTAAAGGAAATATTGCAGTCGCGAAAAATTTCGGGTATCATATTTCAACGGAAATATCCATTTTGATCATTCTCAAATCCATTTCGACAATATTTTTTTCGTGATGTCTGCACTTGCACACAGAATAAAAGACACTTTCTTCCAAAAAGGAATTACAAAATGGATTGTTTTCCGTGACGTACCTCGCATAACTCAAAAATGATTAGCCGTAGAATATTGGAATTTTGTATATGAGTCTGCTATAGCATCTACTTGTCCACTTCCCTTTTTCTTTACAATCGGTATTCCAATTATATTTATATATATATATATATATATATACGTAATGTTTTTGAAACACAGTCGAGATAGCTGAGTGGTACGGCGAGAGGAAGGAGTTGACAAGCCAAATATCATCTTTATTTGTAGATTTCCAGGCACACTAGAATAATTCCTTGTAGAGAACACACTCTTTAATTGTTATTGTTCCCTGTCATAGTTCTTCGTCTTTTTCATTGTCCGTTGTACATTCTACAAAAGCAAATAAGCTGAATAGCTGGAGTTTATAGACTAGGATTGCCTTTGAACTGTTTGAGAATGTCCAGGAATGAAAAGCATTCGGCATTCTCAAACGCTAGCCTGATGATTAACAAGGCGTGTTTTGCCTTCGATCGAATTAAAACTGGTGCAGTTAACACCTTTCTCTGCATCCGAGTTGCACTGTTCCGTAGGGTAACAAATTCCGCATTTTTTTCACATGCCAGTGTGTTCTTTCAAGCTCGGTTAATGCGACCGAATTACTGATAGTTGTAACACCTGCTAAGACTGTAGACATTTTTTATTCAACAGGAATTAAAGCCCGAGTATATTTTGCCAAATGACAATACCCTATCTTACAGAATAAGGTCAATATCTAAAATCCATCTGAGATTTCTAAGATCCATGCTCTTAAGGGGTTTTCTCGAGACTATTGCTTCTTCTTCCGTGTTCTGGATCAGTTAAGCTGCAGCACCTCCCACCTGCTTTGCCTTACAGTTTTGAGGGATTCCAATAAGTACAACTGCCTGTCTCCTTGGCTTAGGTATTCTAAGCGTAATGAAACCTTTGAGAAAGGGTTTCTTCTCTTTAGCTCTCTTTAATGCATAGACATCTGCTTTTGTCTCACATTGTTATCAAGAAAGCTCTAGCACGAGTGAGCGGAATTTGTACTATCTTAGTTCCTAACTTCCATGTCCTGATTCCAGTTGATTGCTATTACTCTTCTATCGCTCTTACAAGGAAAATATGATTTGGTAGATTGCAATTTCCTTTGTTATGGAAAGAGAATGAGTCTTAGTAGAAGGCGGAAGAGGCCGATGCCTCTTCCTTCTTTTCCTGACTATCTTCTCAAACGGTACCTCGTTGTTTTCTTCACGTGTTCCTGGTGTCTAGCCAATGAGAATTAGTATTCCAGACAGGATCTAAGAGGTTGCTGTTTGTAGGAAATAGAAGTATTAATGTCTAACTACCAGAGTCTATCTTTGCTAGTTGTGATTATGGTGTTTCTCAAAACTCGCATTTGCATTTGCTAAACGTTGAGCTTTCAGCTTTTGCAAAGCTCCTTCGTGTCTTAATTTCCTACACGGTACCTCGTCGTTTTCTTCACGTGTTTCTGGTGTCTAGCCTATGAGAATTAGTATTCCAGCTAGGATCTAAGAGGTTGCTGTTCGTAGGAAATGGAGGCATTACTGTCTGGCTGAGGAAGTCCATCTTTGCTGGTTGTGAGCATGCTGCTTGAGAGTTTAATCAAAATCCTCATTATTTTCATTTGCTAAGAGTTGAGCTTTGAGCTTTTGTAAAGCTATTTCGTGTCTTATAATAGTTGCCTTCTGTTCAATGATGATAACTTTAATTTCAGATAATAATTTTCGTAGAAGGGACAAATCTTCAAAGGTGAATTTATGTTTATCTCTATTTTTTATTTCGAAATACACAATGATATCATCCTTTAGGTTATTTGCTCACTCACGATGAGCGTAGGCCTCTTCACTGCTGTCATGTCTGCCTGGTTATATTTATGAATTCAACATGTGGCTGTATCTATTAATTCAGATACTGCAGGCTTTTTACACAATTCTTTGTTTTTAATTTTATTCAATAGGTTAATATATGCATGCGCTGGAAATTTGAATTTCTTTTTTAGCGCAGCTCTGGAAAATGATGTCAGTTAGACTGTTTAAGCGGAAATGCCTGTAAGCAAATTGCTTTTATGACATTCAGTATTTTAAATTTCTGTCGGGCTTCAGAGTCTTTAGTTCCTGCATAATGCATTACTTTCCCTGTCAACCAATATTACTAGACTATCCAGGTATGAAAGATTGTTATTCAGTAAACTTGGCAAGAAGAAATGGCTTCAATGATGTCATTGTAGCTACTTGGATACTTTTGTGAACAAAAAGAGTTCTTAAAGGGCTCAAGAATCGACGTCTATTCAAATGTTGAAGCGAACAAGAAAATTCTGTTTATGAACCCTAAGGATTCTTTTTTTTATGAATAAAATCTCTTTATTGTTACTAAAAGCTCGTTATTAACACTTAGAGCTCTTTGTTGTGTTATGGTTTTGTTCATAGAGAGACAGCTTTTTATTTCAGTTGTATGCGGATATGTTTTTCCTTTGTATTTTGATACGTTTCTGATATATTTCAGGTCAATTTAAGCTCAAAAACGAAATGCAAGAACATGTACCTAAGCTTTCAAATCTGAAATTCGTTTTGAGTAAATTATTCAATAATAATCACCTCAAAAAGCTATATGAGCTGTCAATAATACTACAGTTTTTATTTAGGACTCATATAACACATTTTTAACATCCGACTTTTTAAAATAGTATTATTATTATTAGTCCAAAAGGGCACTTTTCTCAAAAGGAATATTAATTTCGCTTTAGCATTTTGAGTTCATTCACTGTAAATGTCAGCTCAGCTTTCCAAGTGTTGCCACCAAATATTAGAGCCCTGTATTATATTTAAAAAAATTAAATAATAAAGACTCGGCATAAATGTATGCATGTTTCTTGTATTGTGAAAGCAGAACTGTATCTAGAGCCATCAAATTTCGAATAACGTACGTTTCCGTCCGAATATGGGCACCTGGAAACCCAAATTTGGAATTTGTTTTATTATCTCTTTCATATTTTGTAAACCTTTAACGAAATTTTGATTAACAAGCTCAACGATTTCAAAGCTAGCAATGACAACAGTGCACACAAGAAAACATTTTTATCTTCAGATCGCGAGACTGTGTATTGGAAATTCTAAATACATGCTCATTTTAAAATTATTTTTCAATATAGCTGTTGATTTGAATTTTATGGTTTAAGTGCAAAGAACACGCTATATAATAAATAAAGGTAGGACAGAAAATGTTGACACACGCCCCTCTGGGCATAATCTAAAATCTTGAGGTTTTCAGTATTTTGGGGATCATTTTTTATTATTTATTTCACATTTTGTAAAACTTTAATGAATATTTTATTAACATTTCCATTGTTTGAGAGAAAACAGTGACAGGCAACACTGTGCGGAATAAAATATTTTTATCTCCAGTACTCGAGACTGTCTGTTCGAAATCATAAAGAGTGGTCTTTAAAAATATTTTGTGTTTTTGCTGTTGAGTTAAATTTTTTGTGGCCTAACTTCGAAGAACGTGACATTGAATAAGTAAAGTTGAAATACATAAAGTTAACACACAAAACGTTAATAATAAAAAGGCAAAAAATGTTTTGTAAGTCATCTCATTAAGAAAATTGAACATCGTTATGATGAACTTGGAAAAGACTGAAAAAATTAGAAAAACGTATGACAACACTTATCGGGAATTCGAAACTTGCGCTGCTTTTAAAATTTTTTGTGTGTACTGTTTTGTTATCAGGACAGGACTCATAGATAAAAATTTTGTTAAATTCGCCAAGAGGCTGTTCATATGAAGTCGCTAATGTTTACTTTTTTAAATTGTTACAATGTGTGCTTTATAAGCCACCAAAACGGGAAATTAGTTAGTGACTCTGACTACAGTACCGAAGAGCCCGAGTTTGAATCTCGGAGAAAGGGTGTGGGGGTGCAATTTGTATTCTCATGGGTGTAATTTGTCCGTCCTTTCTTAGGAGGCAACGGTGGCTCACCTGTTAGGTGCACGCATAATAAAGAGACTACCACTTTTGGCCTATAAACAGCTAGAGCCCACCATTTTGGGGAAAAGAGAAGAAATCTTTCTTTAATAAAAATTGCCTAATTTTTAACATGTAACGGTTACTTGTGGTTGTATTATTATTGAATTTACCATCAATATGAAAATTTTAGACCTAACCTAATGATGAAACTTCTTCCAGACAATTCCTTCAGCAACTTCCGTTTTTTTTCAGAGTGAATTACCTGAAAGAAAATGCAGGAGAAATTATACAATTACTCTCCACTTCAATTCGAAATGGCAGTGTTCAAGTGGCAGTTATGGCGTGTCGAGGGAAAAAATGGATTACAGTCCAAAAATTGGTGTGAAGAATCGAAAATCAGTTTCTTAACGGCAGCATGTTTCATTTATGCATGGTGTTTAGAATTAACGTTCACAGAATTTTGTCAGTATGAACTTAACATGAAACATTGCCTGTTGTTGATTGGAGGTGTTATATGAAGGAAGTCTGTGGCCATTGATTAAAATATGTATCATTTAAAACAGGCGACAGTGGTAGTGTTGTCGAAATTAACGAAAGTCTGTTTTCGCGTTGAAAAAACAACGTTGGTCGGTGGGTATGCGGGAGGATTTACCGAGGAACAAAAAATGTTTCGTAGCCGTTGTGTCTAAACGATCTGCCAGAACGATGCTTAAATTTCTTGAAGAAAATACTATTGAAGACACTTATTTAGACACAATATTTTATTTTACTTATTTTCTTTCTTTTTTCTTATTTTAATTTATTTATTGTTTTTAATAATTTTTACTCATTTGCAGCGCTACTGTACATTTGTTTATTTTGTTAGTGGTTTAACTTACTTGTGTAAACCTATGGTATACTTTGTGGAACACGGGAGTTAAAATTTGAGTTTACAAAAAAAAGAGATGGAGATTCTTTAAAATCTGGGGGAAAGTTTCTCGCAGCTTTAATGAAAGTTTTATTATTTTAGTCCTATAGTCATTAATATTAATGTTATTTAAACTCGAATTTCCAGGCTCGATAGAAACGAAATTTTATACCATTACAGATTTATCTCGAGAAAGTATGTGAAAGCAGAATAAAAATGAGTCGCTGGAAAGTAGATGGTTGAATAATAATGTTTATATACCGTAGACTATTGCTACGTAATATTAACTGATACCTTGCAGTGACTTAGAAATATATAAGGCGGATTGTGCTCACCTAATTTAAGTGCATAAAAGCCTCCAAACATCTCTTTCTAAAAACGTTTTTTGTCATGTTATGTAAATGGCATGAAGAACACCAAGAATTAAAGCAAAAATACATTTTAGAGTTTTTGAAAAACAGTATGCAGAAGGCATAAAGATACGTAGCACACAAAACATTAAGATACGTATTATCTACAATATTAAAATCTTAAAATCTGTGTCTGTTTGCTTCTTTGTGGCATTATCTTGTCCAGAAAGGAGGGGAGTTTTTCGAAACAGGTACCCCCGGATTCCAAAAATTCGTGGCAAGCCATTTCGACAATTCTTATCTTCGTACGACTTTATCAGTCGAGATATTAATTAAAAACTCTAGAAATGTTAATTTTCAATCTCATTTTTCCGAGTGGCAACAGTCTCGCACGCTGGAGATAAAAATCTGCTTTATTTACAAAAGTATTGCCATTGCTCTCTTTCAAATCGTAGAGTTTGCGAAAAAAACCTTGTAAGTTTTACAAAATATGGAATAAAAATAGCATTGCCAAACATAAAACATATTATTATTATATAAGGTCATATTCAGACATTGAGGAAAACACGCTATTGTATGGATGTCATTGTATGTCGAAAATGTTTCGTTTATGTCAGCATTTCATATAAATAGCTGCTGTTGGGGACCTTTTTGTTTCAGATTAAGATAACGGACACGGTGTGTTATTGTCACGTTATTTCTTTTATTGATATTGGGAAAACATTGTTGTACAATTTTACATTATATTTAAATCATGGCGTCATACGTATATGTATTAAACTGAATTGGGTGCCCCTTCGATTAGTAACATATTTTGTTCAGTTTGGGGGATGAAACCCCATTTCTGATTACCATGATAGTTTTAACCTTGTTTTAGCTTCCTGATTTTTTTTAAGTGAAAATAAATTGATGTGTACATGGGCAAAGTTAAGGCAGTGCGCAATGCCTAGATTGTGCAATTCTTTGACTTCTTATTTTGGTTTTGTGTAGCGGCCATCTTGAAATTGTGCGTTCCAACGCCGATCTTGGCGTTAAAAAAGAGTCGCCAAAAACACAAGGGGCAGCCAATTGTAAACTTTTACCGAAATGTTTTTTTTGCACTTTCTTCTCATCAGGTGTACATAGAACTAATAAACTATGCTTTGGTCGCAGCTAGCAACTTAGCATATAGTACATAATATACATAGTATATAATTAATATTTCAATTTATTCAATTTTTCAGTACATAGAATCTTAACATGAATGTATTTGCCCAGTTTTTAAGCACTTCCTGCATGGCTTGCGGCACTGTTTTTCTTAACTCTGTGTTGAAAACTTCATTTCCTTCTTCTGCGCTTGAAACAAATGCAGAACTCGAGAATACAGATGATGATAAATCAGAGCCCGGATGTGAAACTCGTGTTTGAGAAGAGCCGAGGTAAGAAGTTCTAAAAATAGGAAATATCTTTTATAGTGACTTGTTACACATACACTTGTAGACACCCTAGAAGAGTTCTTTTCCATCTCGTTTGCAGAAGAATTTGTGATTTTGAAAGCATTGCAGTTTTTAGCAACAATTTCTGCGTACCCTCATGAATTTGAAATCATGGCTCTGCCATGTTTCTCTATGCATAATGTTGTTTACAGAATATTTTTCGAGAACATTCTGCTTTGGATTTCTGTGGAATGCTCCTTCAGCTTTTTTAGAAATGCAGCTTATTGTTATCACCTCCTCAAAGAACACACAAATAGATCGATGGTTGAATTCTCAAAAATAGAATGTTTTTTCAGTGATGGTTATTTAATAGCAGAAGTAGAAATATTTAAGGAAAGTAATAGAAATAAAACTTCTGCAAAAATAAGTAAAAAATCAGTGATTACTTAACAGAACATAAAATTAAGTAGCAATTCGAGTATAGCTTCTTAAAAGTTTCAGGTGCTTACTATTGCCCAACTTTTTTAAATACAGGGAGATCATAAAACGCTCCCCGATATATAAACCCTAGCGGCCTATCTGCAGAAGCAACTGAAATGAAATTTCAGATATAGTTAATTGAAAGTGAGCGCTCGAGATGGTGATGATTTAAAACAACAGGACTCTTAGGGTTACAGTGAAAATATTTTAAAATTTTCCAACGGCAACACACACCTTGTTCCCGCCTTAATTTATCAGGGCACTCACCATTAATGGTTTTGGAACGATACACGAAAATTGACTGCATGAAACATTTGCAACAAACAGCATTGTAAAAGATCAATGATAACACAAGTCTGGAGAGGAGAAAAAGCGTTATATTAATATTTAAGTAAATTAAAGCAACCTCTTAATTCTTTCCATTGTCGTGTATATTAGCGTTACCGTGTGTTTACAGATTTGTTTTTCCCCTTTTTTCCGTTATTTATTAATGATAAATTTGATTAAAATTATTTAAATTCAAAATTTTATTTGAATAATTAATTTAAATAAAGCGTCCTTAGTATAAATTATGTAATTTTATTAGCCAAAAAGGGGCGTTATACCCAAAGAGCTATTAGTCTCAAAGCTTCATTTTGCGGCGTTTCACTTTCTGCGTTGATTCACTTTTCAAACTGTTGCCACCAAATTTTATCGCCATGCTTTATATTTAAAGAAACTAAATAATGAAGAATTTGCATGAGTTTTTCTCGCACTGTGAAAACAGAGCGTTACCTAGAGCCATCAAATTTTGAATAACGTAGTCCTCCAACCGAATATGGGCACTTGAAAGCCCGAATTTTGAGTTTTGAATTTGTTTTATTATCTATTTGAAATTTTGTAAAACTTTAAAACGAATTTTTGATTAAAAAACTCAACGATTTCAAAGCGGGCAATGGCAACACTGTATGGAAAAAACATTTTTATCTCCAGCACTCGAGACTGTGTATCGGGAATACTAAAGATATGCTCTTTTTAAATTATCTTGTCATATTGCTGTTGAATTGAATTTTACGGTTTATGTGCGTGCGAAGGACATGATATTTAACAAATGAAAGTAATATACAAAAAGTAAAAAAAAGCTCTTTTACGCGGGATATAAGATCTGAAAGCCTTCAGATTTTCTTTTATTATTATTATTATTGTTCTCAGTACAAATGCGTATTTTGGTACTTTAGTGTATTTTCATGAGTACGTTTTATTGTCAGATCTAGGTATTATTTTCAAACCTATAATTTTTTCCACCGTTAGAAGTTTTTTGCTTACATGGAATTTGTCGAAGCATTAATTTTTTCTTTGTGCGACATCCTTCTTTTTTACTTTCTGCTTTAGCTCGGTCCACATGCAGAGGCCATTTCTTTTTATAAAATATTAGCCAAGTGCTATTTCTTCGTGTCTGGCTTCTCAGGGTTGGGTAACTAATGTTACAATTTAACTTGTTCTTCCTAATTAAAAATGTTCTATGCATTAATCAGTTTATGTTGGTTGGCATAGAAACCGGATAATATGCTTATATATTTCTCGAGACACCAACCACTTAATAAAGATTTCACGGGAGAAAAAAAAAAGACACTCCCCTCCTTGAATTTATGGAATAGATGTTTACAGTCATCTGATCGAGTTTTGTTTTTATTCTGCTTTGTTGTACCTGAGTATGCCTTTCGCTTTTGATTTTAATATTACCACAAAATAATTGAATCATTATTAGTATTATTATTTTGGAATTTTCACTTACATGAGTTTTATACAGTGATTGCTTACACTGTTTTGGAGGAATTTCATTTTTGTTCCACTTTGCATGTGAATATGATTTTTGTATTTGCTTTCAATTTTTAACTTAAATTACATTAATATACATATATATATAAATAAAAAAAAAGAAAGAAAAAAATTTTTAAATTCGAAGGACCAATCTAGTCAAAAGCAGAGTTGTTAGCTGCTGGTTTTTTTTATGAATTTAAATAAGAAAGTAAACCTAAGTCCTATAAAAAGCCGTTAAAAATTCTGAGGTAACCTAGCTTAATTTTAAAAACATTTTATAAAATGGGGAACACACTATGTAAATATATATATATATCCTCCCTCCCTTCTGTCCAGATTTCCCCATTGGCCGTGGTGTATCATTGGTTCAGTATCATGACGTTTACTTCCCCCAACTTCCAAGTTACACCTAATTGGTGATTATCAATTTCTGTTCTGGTTGCTTTCTTTTTTCAGAAATCTAATTCTGACAACCTCTTTCAGATTTTTTACTCTTTTATTTTTGTAACAGCTACTGCAAAGGATACAGGTTTGTTCATTTTCTTTCACTATTATATGCAATTATTCTTCGCAAGGCAAATGTGTTTTATTTTTAATTTATTTTACTGTTACTAAGTTTAATTCTTCTAGCTCATTGGGATCTCCCTTAAAATTATGTATTTTTTAACTAATGCCCATTTGGCTATTCATTTTTATTTATACATTAACCTTACTAAGCTTTTTGTACAGCGTTTTTTCTTTTTCGGTAGTATTTTAAATTTAAATTTTTGGCAGGCGCGTCGGGAAAAGAAACGATAAGAATTGAGACCAACTGTAATATGTTGATTCTTTTATTTTTCTCTTAATGTAAATTGGCTTCTGTCTCAATTATTGTCGTTTGACAAAGCGCGCAATTAAGTTTAGCTGGACTCGAATTTGTCACGCTTTTCCCTTGATAAGTCCGTGATGAACCTCGACTTAGGCTAAATTGCCATTTACTGCCATTGTTTGTAATTTATTCTGGTGATTTTAATATGTAATTTAGCTTGTGCTTAAAAATGCTTTTAATTTTTTTAATTGTTGAGTTTTTTCAATACCAACATTCTTTTTTTTGCAATTACTTTTACTTTTTTAGTCAGTTATTTTTGGTTCTAGTATTTTTACGCTTTGGAAATAAGATATCAAATTTACTTTTAGGCGATTGCTTTTAGAATTTTACTCTCTTTGCTTATCTTTAAATTTAATTTTGCGGCTCAAAGCGCAAAATTCTTGACCAAATAGGTCTCTCATGTTCTAGTACTACTTTCTAGAATCATATATATATATATATGTGTGTGTGTGTGTGTGTGTGTGTGTGTGTGTGTAATGATTTACAAAGAGAAACATAGGAATTTTCCAAAAATTAAAAAGAAATCTTTTAACGAGTCCTGAGCTATAGCTACAGGATTGAAGTAAATTAAACTTAAAGCCTCTAAAGCTGAAATTAAATTGAAATCAAAACAAGGCAATTCCGCACGAATATTAATAATTGTATAATTGATAAGAGGTCTAACATTGTATCTAAACAAATCAAAATTAATGTAAGAATTCATCACTAGTGAACCCGAAAAATAAAAACCCGAAAACACACGTAAATTATATAAACTCGAAAAATAAAAATGCGAAAAAGAAAAAAAATATTATGCTGAATATTAAAAAATAAAAATAAAATAATTAATCTCATTTTCTGAAACCCTAATTTAGTGAAAATGAACTAAAGTTTCATAAAAGTCGATTAATATGTTTCGAACACATCTTTCGTTCTTCTGAATAATTTGAGATCAAGAAGCGAAAAAAGATTCAATAAAATTTCCATTTAAAACATTAAAATTCCTTTAAAACCCAAGGATCAAATCTCAAATGTATCCGAATTTTCCCTACCCGCCTTCGAAACACATGGGAGAAAAAGAGAGAAAAAGGAATAAAACATTACATTATGCAAAACTGGCTACTCAAAAAAAAATCGTCAAATATACATTAAACGTAAATCCGACATTCAAAAGCAATTACAAATTCAAGGAGCAAAAGAATACACTTTTAATAAATCAAATTATCATTTCAACAACACTAAAAAAATTGGGTGGTCGCTGATTATGCGATCCCAAACTTTTAATACCAAGAAAACGAAACACTTTTCAGAAGAGATTTCTACAAATAATATAAAATTTTAAGCCGAGCTTTATTCGGCTAAAACCTGAGGGTCTATTAGAAACAAAAAAATTGAACAAATGTAAACTTACTGAATTCTAAAGACGACCATCTTTTTCCAAACTGTTCAAAGTTAAATTGAAGGCTACTGTTGGAGAAGCAGAAAGTTGAACTTCTTGGGAAAAAGTGTGAGATAAAGTTCCAAGTGTCCAATAGCAAAAAAAAGTTATTTTTACATGTGTTCAAAATGTCCTATCCTGTTAAATTTTGTGTGAGATGGTGCGAAGCGTTGGGTATGGTCTGTAAAAATTACTACCGACGAAAAGGGTGAGTGGCAACTTAACTAATGAATTAGATGGCTTGAGGATTCGAACAACAGTTGCATGGTTACTTAAAGCAAGAAAACGGGAAAGAAAAGTTTCCAGACGTGGCCGCTACTTTGAACACATAAGTTTATTTTTCGTAATACAGCAGGCCTTGATACGCATAAACATATTCATAAGAATCATTTATGGATACCCACAACTTTATGCAGCTTCCCTTTCTCAGATAATGAACGAAGTGGAAAGTAAACTGTGCGTGGCAAGCATAAAGGCGTAGCAGAGAAATAAGAAGAACGACCAAAGAGATCGAGAGAGCACAGCAAAGATCTTTTTTACCAAGGCATAATTACACTAAACAGACTACATTTCGGACTACATTAGAAAAATGTTTAGGTTATGAAAATTAAATTTCAAATACATAACAAATTAATATTCAGACGCTGGGTTAAGGTTTCATCGCATTCCATAAATAATTGCGCAGTGGAGATCAGATGACAGATCCCTTTTCAGAATAACAGGAAGTAAAAGATTATATTAGAAAAGTTATTGCTTTGCTATTTTTAGAATGAAGAGGGGAGCATGCTCAAGTTTAAGAGAAATGGATACTGTTAATTTATTATTAGAGAGGTAGATATTCTATAATAATAAGGTATAACCGATGAAGTAGGTTACATGTACCTCACCAGATCATACGTTATTCGCGGACTCTCTTAATTTCAGTCCACGAATAACGCATAAAGGGAGGGTTCCCTTTCATTGTCACTACGCTTGACGTAGTATTGTCGTATACTATATATAAAAAAGGTAATCTGAAAATCACGTCGAATCATATCACAAAAGAAGAGGAAGCTCTGAATTCAAAACGCATTTGAAACCCACGAATTTGCATATTCTGTTTCACCTCATAATGCAAAAAAAAATTCTTTTAATCTTAAAATTTCATCGCGCTTTCTCAGGAACATTGAGTAAACATAAATTAAGGGAAAACATTAATTTGCTCCACAAAAGAACGCGAAATTTACAAAGAAATGTTTATATTATCTCTAACAATGGAACGAAAGCATTTTCAACAATCCATTGAACTAAGAAGCATGTATAAATTTAATTCTTTGCGGCAGTATTTCTTTATGGGAAAGAAATAAAATAAAATCTACATTATCCATCACAAAACCAATTATTCTTTCCTTCTGTATCAAAGTTATGAGTGTACCATTCTTTATTTTCATAGAACAAAAGGCAATATGCTTGTTCTCAGCATGAAGTAACAAAGATTTTATTTGTCAACAAGAAACAAAAAAAAAATGCTGCAAACGTAATCGATTATATCTGACATTTATATAGATATATGAAGATGTAGAATGTCAGAATCAAGCGTTCTAGAATTATGTTGCTGCAAAGTTTGCGCCCTGGGTGTTTTTTTTATCCATTGCAGCTCGAAATGAAATGAGAGAATGAAAGAGAGAACAGAAAAAGAACTTCGCGCGTTCTAAGTCAGAAGAATCGATCGTAATTTACTTCTTTTTCTGTCCAGTGTTTGTATGTTTTAGAAAATGGACTTTGTTTTCGAGATTTTGTTTTCCATTCCTCCCTTGGGCCTAATACCTAGAATTCCAAAGTTTGATTTCGAAGAAAATGCCAGCTTTAGAATGATTGCAAGAATAGGTTTTAATCGCTCTGCTTGTTAGATGAAATTTAGTATGTTTGGAACCCATGAATCTTCTCAAGAAAAAAGGAGGTCTTGGGAACATTAAGATGAGGTGCAAATTTAGTTTTTGCTCTTTGCTCGAAGCTCAAAAGATTTAATAAATGCATGCAGTAATTAACCCATAGATAGCAGCTGAGGATTAGAGAACGTTCTTTGCTTTAAAAGAGAGAGATAGCTGGTTGTTTTGAAGAAATGGAAAACATAAAGAACGTGTATTTTTATTTATTTTGCATCTTAAAGCGTAACTTTAGAAACGGGCTTAATTAAAATATTTGAAACTGTTAACTACTTTTCTTAAATGAAGCAATAAGAGGCGCTCCTTTTAAATATCATTAGCTCCAAAGTTAGAATTCTTGCAATCTTTATCATGACTGCTTTGTTAGAGGGAAAACATAGACTGTTATTAGAGAAAAAAAAATCTGTGAAGATCCCATGTGGAAATGTAGAGATCCCATCTCCACATTTCTATTTCGAAACATGGCTTCCTTTTGCCTGCGTTTGTGTTTCATGGTGAAATACTCAGGGTCTCAAAATATATGTTCGAACTTTGAATAATCTTTTGAACACTCTGTTTTGAACTCTTGCGTAAACTTACCATATGATTTAGTTTCAAATTTAAATTAATCTACATAAATGAATATTATTTCCTTGTACGAAGTAAAAAGAAAGTATTGTAATCCCGAAAAAATTCGGGTATCATATTTCAACGAAAATATCCATTTTGACCGCTATCAAATGCAATTTAATGATGTTTTTGCGTGACATCTCTACGTAAGGATAGATTAAAGGACTCATTTTCCCCAAAACAATTATAAAAGTGATTTAAAATGAATTCTGAAGAGAATTTTTCGTGGCGTTTGTGCGTACGTACTTACGTACGTATGTATGTATTTTGTATAACTCAAACACGAATAGCCTGAGAACGCTGAAATTTTGTATGTAGGACTGCTGTAACACGTAGATGTGCAACTCCTATTTTGGTTGCAGTCGTCCGCCCCAAAAGTATATAAATATATATAATTACTCTGTTGCTCGGCTCAGTGAGCTCAGTTTCTGTATTCTTATATGTTTGTAAATTGTGCATTTTTTGTTTTAAAAATGAATGAATTATGTTGTTCTTATCTTCCAGTTAAGGTTTTTATGCCTTTAGTAAATCTGCATGCAATATTTGCAGAATTATCAACAATTTAAAAGTTGTTTAAGTGAAGCTAAGCCTAATTATTTTTACCATAGCAGCCACATTTGTTTGCATTTGAAACTTAGCAGAGTAGTGGATTTGTTCCATATCTAGAGAAACTAAGCTTCGCAACAACACATAACGCCTTCTTTTATTATTGCGAATTAAATCATGCTTAATCCATTCTGGAATTTATTCGAGGAAATAAGTGTTTAAGTTTTACGTCGTAATTTTTAATATAGATATTTTGAGTTTTTATGTGGTGAGCCTTGGTGCGAAGTGAGAACGTAATTAATTGAATGAGAAATACTGAACCGTCTGTGAAAAATTATTTCATTTTTTTTTTGTTTGTTTGTTTAATTTCTTTCATACATCGTTTTAGATTTATTATAGTATTTGAACAGAACATGTGGCAACGATTAGATAATTCTGCAGATGATATACATACTTTTTGTGCACTTTGAGTTATAAAATGAATGAGATGTAACTCTGTTAAGTGAACCTAGTGCCAGAGTATCGCTGTGGTAAACAAATATAGTGAATTTTAAAGAGTGCGTTTATAGTCTTGTGGTTTATGCGCTATCGACGAAGTAGATTTAATTCAATCCAGTAAGTTTAAATCCAGACGAAGAAAATTATAATAATCCAAGAAATAATCAGTACAATTTAATATTCGTACAAGGAAGTCATGTGGAGTACACCTCAGATTTTTTTTTGTCGGTGACAATTTTTTAATACCATTGCTCATACCATTTGCAGAAATTAAATTTTCGGCCCGGATTATCTTCTCTGAGAGCATTCATTGTACATGGAATATAGCGTTTCAAATGTCAGCGCCCAAAAATTCAATGGATACGGGATTTTGTAATTCCTGTGTGATCACCAGTACATTACATTTGCTTATCTTGTATGATTGCTTGATGTTCGCGGTCTTCCACAGCATTTCTATAGACATTCTAAAAGTTTCATATGCTTCAAATTTATATCTAATTCGAATCATGGTAAATTACTTAGCAGACTGAAACTGTCTTTGCACTGTAATATTCCTCATTATATTGTCTATGATAAAATATCGAGGAACCTAGGGAACTAAGTAGCGAATTATCGCTGAGTTCAAGTACTTGCAATGTAGACTCGAGAAGGGTTCAAATACCCTTTTATTCCCTCAAAGAAATAGTAAGAGATAACCTCTTCTCGGGCTTACAGAAAAGCCTCCACTCAGGCTTTTAAATCAGGATAAGAAAATTAGAAACTAATCTAATACTAACTAAAATAGACTTAGTCGAAGCTAAAGACAAATATCTAACGAGGTTGGTTCTCAACTTAAACTAGCCGGTGATTACCAACAGACACGTACAATACGGCCGAGCGTAACAGATTCAAGAACGAAGCAGCTAGAAGGCAAACATGCGACAATAAGGACGCCTAAGCACTCTCTGTCGAAGTAAGTTGAACTTCCTTTAAATACCACTTCTAACTCATTTGCATTCAACGCGATTCTAAAAACTCATTCTGGTAGGGGGTTGTAAGTGGCAAACAAGAATTGAAAGGAAAGTGTTTGAAAATTAAAGATAACTGTTATAAAATTAACATACACCTTACGGCACTTTTAATCGTCTTTTCTAATTTCCAGTAACATTTCAGGCTAAACGTTTTCTCCCTTCAAAGATTAACTAAGCCTACATCTGTTTAGTATGAATACAGTTGCTTTATCTAGTGTTTTTTTTTAATGATAAGCAGGCTCAGTGTGTAAAGTGGAATTTTATTTTAATGTTTTATCTTTTGTTTTGTTGTATAGAAATAACGCAAATCAAAATAAATTATTCCGTTGTTATAAAAAGTTAAAATAGAGAAAACCACACCAGATAATTAATTTTCGCCAAAGTGTAAAAAAAGGACATAATTCGCTTGCAGTTAACAAAATTTTGAATAAGAATTTGTGATAACAACTTGTAATGCAAAGATAATTAAATGTATAATCATTAATACTAATATATACACTTCGCACTAACATTGAATTATTTTGTTGAAATGAGTGGGTAACTAAAGATTGAAAAAGTCCAAACTAGCACTGGTCTTTGATTTCAGCTTTTGTTTAAATCAAAAATCCCTGCAGACCTGATTTACTCACTTAGAAATACCTCATGAAAAACACTTTACCATGCTCCTTTTTTAATTCTTTTAACGTTACTGTTCTTTCGCTGGTTTATTTCTTAGTACTAGTCATTGTCTTGAAATGTACACAATTATCTAATAGCCTTAACGAGATTTAATGTTTTGTACATTTTCGAAACTGCAATAGAACTGTGACTAGTTAAGTGTAGTTACCTCTATTTCTTCAAAAGAACTTCTGTTCTTCAAAAGAATTATTTCTTCAAAGGATCTGATATTCTAAGTGATCGCAAAATTTGAGCTCCTTTTCTGATCCATACGAAAAATGCTCACTAAACACGATTAAGTTGCTCAAAAATATATTTTCTTACAATTTGGGACAAATGATTTTATGTGCGGTGTGACGTTAAGCATCGTAAGTAGGGATATTACTGTACTTTTTTTCTATTTTTTTAAAATTTATAAATTATAGTTTAATTAAACGAATCTGAAAGCTCTCAGATTTCACACTATTTTTATTACACTCAAACGGACGTTATTTTCACTTACATACACATAAACGTTTCGAGAGCTCTTTTGAATTTCTGATAGACAATCTCGCGCGCTGGGGATAAAAAGCTTTCTCCAGAATAAATCTTTTGTGTGTGTGGGTTGAAAGTGTCTAAAGTGTTGCCCATCGTTTTGTTTTGAAATCGTTTTGTTTTGTGATGCAAAATTTGTTAATGTTTTATAAAACATGAAATAGATAATAAAAAAATTCGAAATTCAAAATTTAGGCTTCCGAGTGACCCTATTTGGATGTAGGATTACGTTATTCAAAATTTGGTGGCTGTAGGTACAATTGTTTTTTCACAATGCGAGAAACATAGAGGAAGGTTGCTGTCGATAGGCCTCTTTTACAAAATCAGCAAGTTTGGTAACTTTATAGTTGTGTAGGTGCTAATGTGAATATTACTTTCCATACTACACATATGTAGGAATAGACGTTATCATTATGAAATATTTAGTAAATATCAGAAAAATAAAAATAGGTGCCACTGGCCCAGTGAAGGAAACCAGTCGCTTTCATTCAGCCGGGGAGTTTCTATGAATGAACCGGTAGCTATTTTTCTTTTTAATACTGTATCATCTTAATACAAGTCAATAAAACGCTTAAAAGTATTTTGAGCATGATTCCCAAATATGAAATGTTGATTAGAAACTAACACATATCACTGAAAACACATTGAAACATATTGATAACTTTGCATAATTCACAAGAAACAGGAGATGGATTTTAGTTTAGTCTTTATAATCATAAAATAGGCCGAACGTAAGAACTTATGAAACAGCATTGAATTTTGTTTACTAGAAATAATTTAATGAAAATGAGAATTTGAGGGTAATTTATAGTTAAAGAAACTAAAAACTAAACTCAGTGGCATAACAGCCCTAATGGGCCATGGCCTGCAGTGCCCTTTTCTGCTTTCCTGACCTTTTTGGGCTCTGGAGTGCAACAGCATATGCCTGGACAAGTGTTCAGCTTGTCCAGGCATATGCTGTTGTTTAGTGCCCCCGAAGTTTAGTGCCCAAGCGAGCTTGGTACTCATTTTATCGGCCTACTTAAAGGATGAAAGGCTGAGTCAACCTTGCCCAACCCGAGGATCGAACCCCGGCCCTATGGTGCAGCTGCGCCTCTTCGCCACCGAGCTTCAGTTTATAGTTAGGCTAGTATAAAAAGAACAATAACGACAACATGAAAACTTTAATAGTAAAAATTAATTGTTAAGCATAATATTAAAATTAGGTTGTAAAAAATCTTACACATATTTCTACGTCCATAATTCGTTCTTGATGAATTCAGCTGCATTCTTCGTAATAATGCATTTTAATCCCCTTTCTGACACCAGCACACTTCTCATGAACCTTTACTTTACACGATAGACATTCGGTCTTGTCTTCCTTGAAGTCATCACAACTGATTGCATAGATCCATGAGACTCGTTGGAATTCATAGGCCTCTTTACTGAAGCGATGAAATTTAGCCTTTACTGTTTTCTCCGGTTTACAGGTTTGGATTTTTCAAGACTGTTCCTGTTCTCTCTTTTTTTAGCCTCTTCCAGGATCTGCTTGTATGGGTTATTTGTTGTTAGAATTGTTTTTTGGATATTTTTTAGCTTTTCCAACTGAGAATTTATATGGAATGGGAGAGATTTTATCCAAAGAAATTTAAACATTTGAGAACAATGTTGATGTACCAGCTAGAAGCGGTTTTGATTCTGTCCCGCTGGTGGTTGCAACAGATTTTCTTTCTGGAGCCTGCATGCCATTTGACAGTCCACTAGTAGAAGAATTTAGGCTGTATCAGGAACTTCTACAACAGGAACTTCATTTGTTTCAAACTGCACTGTTGCAACAAAGTGAGAGTCTTGAAGTACATCTCTGTTCACTGGCCAAACCCTTGTTTTAGCAAAACCATGCATTGTCATCCCTACTGTTGCCGTTTGTCTATTAGTTAGATTAAAATTAGATTAAGAGCTTATGATTATTTTTATAACAAAAAAAATGAAACATTACTTAATTATAGATTTAATTATTCTTGAAAGCTTCTTTTTACTAAATCAAATAGACAGTATGTTCTTCAACTTGGAAAGGTTACAAAATATTAGTCTCGATACGGTTTCCATAGTTGGGCTACCAGCCCATTCATAGCAACATAGGCTGGCTCAATGAAGGCAACGAGCAGTCGGTATGTAATACGCCCGTGATTTCGATTATAACAAATTAAATAACCATTGTTAATATAGCCAAATAACGCCGATTTGATACAATTTTAAATGTATCAGTAACAGCTAAAAGACTATTAACGTCTCACTAATATCTGTATTTACATTGATAAATTAGAAGAAAAGTCCAAAAATCTTACTTCTTGTAAAGCAATCTTATTTAAGCGTGGATGAACTTGCAGTCAGGAAGGCGGTTTTCAAGCTTCATGTAGGATACTAAATAGTCAGCAGGTAGCGTCTACTGTCAATAACTAGAAAATAATCGAGCTGGTTCAACGGAGGAGCCAGCTTCGATTATTTTCTAGTTATTGATAGCAACCTCAACCCCAGCGATAGCAACCTTGGCCTACATCCATGGATTCGTGAAACTGCTTCATATTTGGTTTCTTTAAATATAATACAGAGCGATAACATTTGGTGGCAATAATTTGAAAAGTGATTTAAAACTTTAGCGATTCGACGCAAACTGCCGTTTCGAAACTAATACCTCTTCTTCTCCTTCTGGATCAATGAAGATCAATCTGAAATTGATGGATCTGATTCATCTGAAATCGATGAAGTTAACAAAATCAAAAACATCACCAAACATCTATGTATAATAAGTAATTTATTATGCTATCTTATAATTATTGTTATTTTTGTTGTTGATACAATTTATTTTAAAGCTGTTTCATAGAAATAGTATTAGAAATAAATCAAATATTGAGAAAAGTTTTTTTTTTTAATTTGAATATTTTGAATGTTTTCATTTAAGAAATAGGAGTAAGTAAACGATTAAGGAAGCCAGAAATCATTTCATGTAGATAAGGTGCTTCTAACTAATTTCTACCGCAGTTCCTTTAGAAGTGACAATGTAAACTGGGAAATAATTTAATATAAATGTAATAACAGTAAATGCACTATATAGCTTTAGCTTTAAATTCAGCAGAATTCAAACCCAGGAAATACTGCTCCCATAATTGCAGTATTAATTCAGAAATTTGTAAAATTTGATAATTTTATGCCTAATCTTTTAATAATTTTATTTCGAAAACTTTGTTTTTCTTCGTCTGTCGCTTCGAACTGCATCAATTACTCGAATTTATTGCACTATTGTATTGCACTGCTCAGCAATAATATTTGTATTCTATTGCAACATTTGTATTAGCTTTGTATTCATTCTTTCTATATTACTGAAAGAAATTCATAAAAATTACTTTCAGTAATAAGAAAATAAATTTGTGAGAAATCTGTATACATTTGCAACAGTTATAAGAAAGTAACAAAAATTGTATAACAACAAATTTGTTTGGAAAGGGTACTGTATGAACATCTAGTACTGTAGTACAGCTCTCGACTTGGTAAATCGCTCTGGAGCTAATCTTTGAACTCAAAGACTCTACTTCTGAACTCAACATACTCAAGATACTCTCTCTGTTCGCGTACAGGTAGGGTGTAGATGTATTTTAACCTACCTTCGAGAACATTCTCGAGGAATAGATTCTTCGCTTCTTCTATAGATATCGAAATTTTGTCCCCAAATGGGCAATTTTGCGCTAAATCTGACATCCCTGTCTTTTCCTGCCACTTTCTGAAGCGGGGAAGCTATCTTACTGCAACTGGGCATTTCGCAACAAAATATATATGTCATAATATTTTTTAATCACAGTTGAATATAATAATTTCCATGTACACGGGTTTTAAAGTAGGACGTCATTTTAGATGAGTAAGCATAGCAGCAAATCATCGCACCAGGAGGAAAGCTTAAGCGAAAGTGGTTGCTGCAATTCAAAGGAAGAAGGGAGAGAGTGAAACGTTTCAGTTCGAGTTTAAAAAGTTTTGGTTTACATATGTTTTGATTGGACAAGAAGTATCTGCATTAAGCGTTACGTAATATGGAAAGATCTCTAATTTGGGAGAACAGATAATTTAGGGGGAGAGCATAAAATCTAGAATCGTTAATTTTCAGGTCGCCAATTATTCTTTAAGCAGCCATCGTGTTTTGTTATATCTTGCAAATTATATATATATATATATATATATATATATATATATATAGGCATATATGGCATATCGTAACAATATTTTGAATAAAATAAATAATAACAGTATCTCATATTTTCAAAATTCTGCGAAGTAATATTATTTATAATAATTACATGATTGAATACATTCATAATTTTAATTTGCTGTCATTCTGAGATAATCTTCTTAACATGCTGCTTTAAATTCTGTTTGATAGCAACTTCAATTTATATACTAACTACAGTTTTAAGAATCAGATACGTCATAATAAACATAAAAGGAAAGATAAGGGGCAATACTTGCAAGCTTTTTTCCAAAAATCTCGTTACGGCTAACGCTAAAATTGCATGAGTCGTGTAAAAGTACTAATCTTTAGTTCGACGAAAAACGAAAAAGAGAGATTTTTTTTTTATTTTAAGCTAAAGCGTGGTTTATCAGCGCGATCATTTTGTTATTAATTTTGCTTTATGTGGGAGGAAGAAGAAAGAAACTGGAAACTAGAATACAATATTCAGTGAAAAAAGAAATTTTTTAATGGAGCATTTATCTTAGTAATGAAAATAATCAAACGAATTTACAGTTTTTTTTTTAATTACAACGTTGAGTTATACGTTAAATGAGCCCGAATTTCAGATCACGTTTTTTGTTAGCACAATAAATCCACATTCAGAAAAAATTTAGCACTTGTCTCTTGAGCATGGCCCTTAATTAATTTAATTTGATATCTTTGACTTGAATTATCTCAAGTCAAGAATATTAATTAAAATTAATCAAGGCTTATGTTTAAGAGACAAGTGCTAAAACTCAGACGCAAAATATTTGGATAAGCACCTCAGTATATTTATTTAGGCAGTGCAAGTAGTACATTCAACTAAGATAAATCATTTTGCGTAAGCCATTTTTATTTGAAAGTGAGGTTGTAAGGTATTTTCTCCCTCCTTACCGCGCATGCCTTCGTGGTGAAGTTAGTAGCTCACTCTGCGAGCATTCGAAAACTCCAGGATGGTTCAAATCTCGGCGACGGCTGTGCTAATTTTTCACGTCCTCAGCAACAAAAACGCCTAGTGAATCTAGAGTGGCCCCTTAATTAAAAAGTAGTGGACAATTAAGTCGTCAACACCAGGATCTCGTAATTGGAACGCCTAACCCCCAGTCGCGCTTTAAAAGGGTGAGTACGTAAGGTACTTTCTTCCTCCTTCCAGCATGCCTTCGTGGTGTAATTGGTAGCATACTTGGCGCGTATTCCAGAGATCCAGGGTTTGAGTCCTGCGAGAGCACTGCACATTTTTCACCTCTCCAACAACCAAAAAAAAAAGAACCAAATGTGTACGCCCCATGATTTCCATGCACGGAATTTTAAATTATACGCATTTTTTCTGCCTTTCATTTAAACTTATTTCCTTAGCGATATAATTTCCTAGAGATATATTTCTCATTCACTTAATTCAATTCTCATTTCGCGACAAGGCAAAAATACATAACTCAAAATATCTGTATTTAAAAATTTAAAAATATAGAAAAACATAAAACACCAAATACAGCTAAAACAATTAAATTTTTTTACAATTAAAATTACAGTTTCTAGGCAAAAACAAGCAATGTGGCCAGCGTGCAAGAAGGCAGATTTTTCGGTGCACAAAACCTGCATGAATGTATATTTGGTCTCACTCGGCAAAAAGACATTGAAGGGCTTGATACTGACTTAATTTGTTGTGGACGTTATGCTGAATCAATATATGGGATAATTTAATAACTTAAATGATAACTCCAGGATGGATTAAGCATAATTTAATTCGCAATAATAAAAGACGTTATTTGTTTTTGCGAAGCTTAGTTTCTTTAGATTGGTAACAAACTCACTATTCTGCTAAGTTTCAAATGTAAATAAATACGACTGCTATGGCAATAAAGTTAGGCTTAGCCGCACTTAAACAACTTTCAAATTGTTGGTAATTCTACAACTATAACATGAAGGTTAACTAAATGCATAAAACATTAACCAGAAGATCAGAACAACATAATTCAACCATTTTATAAGCAAAAAATGCACAATTTACAAACATATAAGAATGAAGAAACTGAGCTCACTGAGCCGAGTAACAGAGCGGATATATATGAAATTATGAAAGTAATTAATTATTTTATAATTTATAGTGAATTATATATATATATATATTTGGTGCGGCCGATTGCAACCAAAATAGGAGGTGCAGATGTACATGTTTTAGCAGTCCTACATACAAAATTCCAACGTTCTGAGGCTACTTATTTTTGAGTTATGCGAGATACATACATACATTCGTATGTCCGTACCGCGCAGACGCCACGAAGAAATATCTTCAAAATGCATTTTAAATCAGTTTCACTTTTTTTTGGGGGGGGGAGAATCCTTTATTCTGTCCCTACGTACAGATGTCTTGCAAAAACATTGTTAAATTGCATTCGATAGCGGTCAAAATGGATATTTTCGTTAAAATATGATGCCCGAAATTTTTCGCGATTACAATACTTCCTTTTTACTTCGTTAAAGGAAGTAAAAACGCGGTGACTCTAGTGACAGTGGCGCCTGAACTAAAAGGTGGTAGATAATAATTTGTCATCCCCAGGGTTTGGCGATTGGATCCCTGTGGTAAATACATAAGGTATTTTCTCCTTTCTTCCAACATGCCTTCGTGGAGTAACTGTAGCCCACTCGGAGGGCATTCAAGCCGTCTAGGTTCGAGTCCCGGCGAGGGCGTTGCTAATTTTTCTAGTTTCTTTCCTTAAAAAAGAAAAGCTAATGACTCTGCAAGGTATAGATCTAGCATGGCGAGTTGGAAGCCCTTCCCATTAAAAATGCTGTTCTTTCCACAGCCTACTTGAGAGCAATGCTTTGCGTTACGTGTTTCTGCATATTCTACTAAATAAATTTTAGTAACAGTAATATTCTTCCGAGTTTCATACAGCATAGAGAATTCCTATCAACGAAAGTTAAATTCAAGAACTTCATTCATGGAATGCCTTCGGAACAGCATGCGAATTAATTTGCTTACAAAATTAATTAGAATAGTGTTGAAATTAGTTTTCGGAGAAAACTGCATGTTCTGTTAAGATAGAAGGCGTGAAGACGTATGCTACTGATCTTATTGCTCACATTTAAGCAAATACTCGAAAATTTTAAATTAATTAATTATTCGTATAAATTTTATGTATTTTTACTCTTAGTTACGAAAGAAATTTTATTTCGAAGTGAAATTCCTCAATTATTTTCCCGAGTTCTAGCAAAGTTTCAGAGATTTTTTGCAAATATCAAACAAAAATTTTTACAACTTCCTGGTTCCTAATAGCTATGAGAAATTTTAGATTAATTACAATCTTTAAATAATTTTATTAATTGCCGGGAGGGCTTTTGTAAACACAGAAGCGAATACAAAGCAACAGACATTACTTTACCGAAGAAAATGCATTTATTCAGAAAACAACTTCACTGGTTACTTAAGTAAATATTTTAATCCTTTTCAAGCTTTAATAACATACAAGATTTGATTGGTCTATAAATATAACTGTGAGATAAAAATATATATAGTATTATGTAAAGTTTCTTTAATAGGCGCTAGTAATGTATATTGATATTTTGCATGTTATGGGTATTTTGTGTATAAATGTTACAGAAAATTATTTAGAGGCGACATTTTCAACAGGTCCTTAGTGTGACACTAGACAGTGAGTATTTTTTGAAATTTCGAGTCATCTTCATTGTAAATCATGCACCCTAAAATTTCATAATTATTCTCGTGACTATTTCTCAGACTTTCTTCCCCTCTAACCGAAATAAAATTTATACTTTAATTTTAATAAAAAGGAACTTTGCACTCTTTTTTTACCAGTCTCCACCATATTTCTAAACTCTGACAAATTATTAACCTATTCCTGTTACTTAAAAAATATGATAACACTTTTTTTCATGTCACTTTGGAAAAAAACTCCAGAAAAGTTAGAGTACAGAAAAGTGCTCCAGCTTTCCTTCTTGTTCATTTGAAGAAATTTATGCATTGATATTTATCGGATGCAAGGCTTGATTTGTTTTTAACCCAAAAAGCGTTACCCTAGAAGGGCTATTAATTTCGTTTTGGCATTTGAAAACTTTAAATGTCGGTTCACTTTTTAAATTGTTGCCACCATATATTCCCTGTGTTACATTTAAAGAAATTAGATAATGAAGAATCTGCAAAATTAATGTAGGTATGTTTCTCGCATTGTGATAAAACAACGCACTCTAGAGCCGTTAAATTTTGAATAACGTAATCCTCCTGCGAATACGGGCACCTGGAAGCCCAAATTCGAAATTTGGAATTTGTTTTATTATCGATTTCATATTTTCTAAAACTTTAACCAATTTCTGATTAACAAACTCAAGGATTTCAAAGCGAGCAATAGGAACGTTGTACAGAAAAAACATTTTTATCTCCAGCGCGCGAGGCTGTGTATCGGAAATTCTAAAGAAATGCTCATTTAAAAATTATTTTACGATATTGCTCTTGAACTGAATTTTCTGGTTTAAGTGCGAAGAACATGGTATTTAATAAATAAAGGTAACACACAAAATGTTCAAAAGCCGCCCCTTTGGACGTAACTTAAAATTGACGGCATAAAACATTTGCAACGAAGAACATTGCAAAAGACCAATGGCAACATAAGTTTGGAGAGGAAAAAAGGTTTAATATTAATATCGAAGTAAATTAAAGAAACCTCTTAATCTTGTCATTGACGTGAATATTAGCGGTACTATGTGTTTACAGATATGTTGTTTTCAGATATTTATTAATGATAAATTTGATTAAAATTATTTAAATTCAAAATTTTATTTGAATAGTTAATTCAAATAAAGCGTCCTTAGTATGAATTATGTAATTTTATTATCCCAAAGGGGCGTTAGACCCAAAGGACTATTAGTCTCAAAACGGCATTTTGCTTGGTTTCACTTTCTGCGTTGATTCACATTTCAAACTGTTGCCACCAATTTTTATTGCCAAGTTTAAATTGAAAGAAACTGAATGGTGAAGAATCTGCATGAATGCATGAATGTTTCTCACGGTGAAAAAAGAGCGGTAATAGAGCCATCAAATTTTGAATAACGTAGTCTTCCCAGAGAAAATGGCCACTTGGAAGTCCGAATTTTGAAGTTTGAAATTGTTTTATTATCTATTTCACATTTTGTAAAACTTTAACGAATTTTTGATTAACAAACTCAACGATTACAAAGCGAGCAATGGCAACACTGTACAAAAAAAAAACATTTCTATCTCTGACACGTAAGACTGACTGTGTATCGGAAATTTTAAAGATATGCTCATTTTAAAATTATTTTGCGACATTGCAGTTGAATTGAATTTCATGGTTTAGTTCAAAGAACGTGATATTTAATAAATAAAGGTAACAAATAAAACGTTAAAAAAGCCCTTTGGGGCGTAATGTAAAATCTGAAAGCTTTCAGACTTTTTTCCCGTATTTTTAATAAAGTTCTTGTTTTGTCGAAAATCGTACTTGGGTTATTTGAAATTTACATACGTATAATTAATCCCCAGAACATTGCTATCGTATGCTATTTTAATTATAATTATATCTCTCCTTTGGTATCTTAGTTTTTGGATCTAATTAACCAATCATAATAATGATTATGTTAGTCGTGAAGACGACGACGACGACAAAGCTGACCGTTACGATGTTGTTGACGAGAACATTTAACTGCAATAATGAAAAGGATGATGATGACGACCAGGCATTAATAACAATGAAAATAAAAGCAAAAGCAAGACGAAGAAAATGAAGTCTTGACAAATAGTTACAATGAACTTTCATTTAGATTTCAAGTGCAAATAAGTGTTCTAGGATAGAATACTCTTTTTACATTATTTGCTAACTGAAAGCATAGAAAAATGCAAGATGAAGGAGAGAATTAAAAACTGAAATTATGTGACTGTTTTGGCACTTTTGTCGAAATACAAATGATGATATCTTTGTGCTAATATTGCCAAAAAATTAATGAAAATGACATCAAATACCAATAATAAAATAATCGCCATTTATTTTAAAAGTAACATTCATCAGCTTTAGAAATCCCATTTTAATCATACACCAAAAAAAAAGTCTCATCATTCCTTCTTTGCGACTCGTGATCTTTTGTGCTCTACCTGTCAAGATGGACATCAGCCAGCTGTTACACTGCCACACTAATGACATAGGGCATCAGGAGCATCGTCAGCATTTCAGCTCTTTGCCCACCACCTCTGCCACCTTACCCTACTCTTCTTAGTATTTATAGATAGATACTCTTTTCTTTTCATTCGACCCTTCAGACCCCATTGGTAAATCTCTCTGTCTGAAAACATCAATAGAGAATTCTGAGTTGTCATTCGGAAATGAGTTTATGCATAGTTAGATGGGACGTGAAGCCATCAAGTCTTTTACAATTGTGTTAGGAATTTCAATAATGCAGCTGTGGTCTACGCAAGCACCGAGTGAATCTGCGGATGTAAATGGACTTTGAAAGCGGCTTTTGTGCGGGAATAAACGAAATTTTGAAATGTCAAGGATTTGCCGTGGACACAGTAGAAATTCGTTTTGCGTTATGTTTTGGTTAGCCTTTTGAAATATTTTGGTAAAAGGTATGAGGCATAAACAGAATTGCATGCTTTTGCCTTCCATCTTTATTGCAATTGCCGCATTCCTTTCCTCTAGAAGATTTGTGTGATTTATTTCTATTTGCTTTGTTTTAAAATGATTTTGGTTATATGATGGTTTAATATACAGATCGATTTCGCGCATAGAAGGAGTCATAGAGCAATATTATTAACTTAAGATATTTTACCTTAAGCAAGAAATGACAAAAGTAATCCCAGATTATTTGTAAACACATTGCTTACAAAATCAAACTAATTGCAGCATCATAACTATGTATAAGTTTTGGAGTAAAAGACAAATATAGGATGTACGCATTTGCTTATAATCTAGCACCTACGTTTGCGTTAATATAAGCATATGGATTGAAAATTGCAAAAGCTATGAAAATTTAATAAGTTGAATCCTCTGTAAAATGACAAGCAACGGTTCCAGATTATTTTAATCTTCTGTGTAATTGTTTCTTTTTCTCCGCTGATGGATATTATAGATTTTCATAGTGGATTTGCAGTATCAAATGCAGCTAAAATTTCCTTGCATAGTCATTACGTTATTTTGATGGAGAAGGAACTCGAACCTGTATTTCTCGAATATGCGCCGAGTTTGCTACCGTTACAGAACAAAGACATGTCGGAAGGAAGTAGAAAATACCTCATATACTCCACCCTTTTAAAGGGCCACTGAGGATTAGGGGATGCCTTCGTGGTGTAGTGGTCGGCCCACTGGACGCGTGTTCTAGAGGTCCGTGGTTCGATCCCGGCGAAGGCGTTTCTCATTTTGGGGGGCGTAAGTGCGCCCCGTTGAGGTGTTCTTCTCAAGACGGTTAGTGTGAAGGAGCGACACCAGTTCTGCCAATGGCGATGTGTTGGTGCTTCCCACACTTAGTCCTGTCCTGTCCTGAGGATTAGGGGACCCAATCGCCAAATCCTGGTAATGAAGAATCATTATCCACCATCTTATAGTTCGGGCGCCACTGTAGCGTTATTAAGTTTTTAGGTGCAGGAGACATGGAAAATGAGCAAGAGCGTATTCTGCCTAATTGAGCGCATGTTGTATCGTGACTTAATAGTAAGTTGATTCTGTGGGTTGAGTGCTCTGTGGGTTGTAGCCATTTGTATTTCCTCCCCGGTTTTCTACAAACCAGAGCCTTTCCTGCGCGTTACTTTATCCTGTGAGCCATTAGGTTAAGCTAATACATTGATTTAGTTCAACATTACGCATTTAAGTTACTCTAGAAGTTTCGGATTGTGTAAACCCAAGATGGGTCATTGTTATTTTCTTTGTGTTCAAATAAAAGGTCTTATACACCCTTCTTTAACTTTTGTTTCTGTGCTTCACAAGACTTGAGGTTAATTCTTCAGCAGCCTTTTTTTAAGTCTTAGTTTATGTTCCCTAAGAACACTAGACTTTACATCCTGATGAAAAATAATCACTTATGAAGGAAATATAATTGTTCATTAATAATGTTGCATTAAAATTATTAATTAATTAGAAATTTAAAAATATGCAGATTTTGGAAAAGATTTATTTTCATTTAATTTTATGAAAAGTGAACAATATTTTAAGTACAGAAAGAAGATTTTGAGTGTAAAAAAATCATAAAACACTTGCATTATAAATTTTGTAAGTTCAGAAAAGTGCTCACCATGCAGAAACTCGTCAGAAAAATTTACCCTAAGATGTTTAGCTATTTGATTTCTTCTTCTGATTGAAAATATCCTTTTCTGAAGCAACATAAAGTAAATCAAACCCTTTATTAAGCAAAGTATTAATAAACTAAGTTAAAATAATAATACTTAGGAAAACAATCAGTTAAGATAAATGTACATGAAAATTAAATAAAATAATAAAATAAACGAAAAATGAATAAAACATGATAGTACTACGTGGTATCAAAAATAAAAATAATGTAAATACTTTGAGTAGCATTATTTACTATCAGCCACTAATGATCTAGTATTCAAGACAGTTAAACATTGTTACTTCGCTGTAAGTGAAGGGCTAACTATTAAGAAGTTTCGTGTTTCTCTTCATCTAAAATGAATAAGAGACTTTTTCTTTCATTAACCCCTCCACGAAAGCTTTCCTTCCATAGACAGATAGATATTCCTTGAGTAATTTCCAGTAATCAGTTAAACAACAGTTTCTAGTCAAAACCAAAGGCTATCGTTTTTCACGTTGTGAAAATACCTATTACTTTATATTTAGAAAAATTAGGTTCCATAATTTTGAGAACGTTTTAGGAATTAAGCGGTAAGACTGTATATATTTTGAAAGCCAAAAAAACTCGTCAGAAAAATTTACCCGAAGATGTTTAGCTATTTGATTTCCACTTCTGATTGAAAATATCCTTTTCTGAAGCAACATAAAGTCATCATCAATCCAAAATCTTCAATCCAACATCTTCAATCGAAATTTGCGTATGTGAGGTCATGTTAGAGAAGACAACATTCAATATTATAATAATAAAATAACTATAATTTCGAAACTGTCCCCTTGATCGTTAGCAATGCTGGCTGCCGTATCGTCGGGCTCAAATTGGAATAGTGGAAAAAGCTTTGTTGTTTGTAAATATAGTTTGCTCAAAGTCTGTCTGTGCGTTGGTCCTGTCCAACAAACATACTGCCTTGAGTCAGTGAACACGCATTACGGCGTTTGTACCACATAACTGCTTTTAATTATTAAATGTGATACCTCCTGTTTTTAATTATTAAATGTGATACGTTGTATAAGTGATACGATTGTGAAAGTCACAGTTTTTTCAAATAAGATTTAATATATCTCTTTAAAGCCCTTTTTACTGCATTTTGCGCATATTTTTCACGCGTAATTCTTGTATAAACGTCTTTACTTTAGTGTAACGGTAAAAACTATAAACACAAAATTTATTGACTTACCTTTGGATACAAATAAAGTAAAATTAAGTAAGATTGATAGTACGTAATGCTTTGAAACAAATAAGGTAAACTTAAACAAGATCTGATATATAGTTTTTTTTAATTTTATGAGCATTTTCAGGCAATATTTCTTAAATTTTTATAACATTACAAGACGATCACTTATTTGATTATATGATCATTAATTATTAACATTGCAAGATGATTATTTATTTTAATAATTCATAAAATTCGGAGCAGAAACTTTTCTGAGTGTAATAGGATAAAAAAAAGATAAAATAAAATAAAATATGGAAGTACTCAGATTTTATATTACGCCCAAAAGGACGTTTTTAACGTTTTGTGCGTTACCTTTATTTATTGAATATCAAATTCTTTGCACAAAAACCATATAAAATTCAATTCATGCCGTTTCGAAACTAATAACCTTTCTGGGCTACCACCCCTTTGGGTTCATAAATTAAATTAACAGTAAATAAAAAAATCCTTTCCAAAACTAGAAATAAATTTAAAAAAATAATCACTATAAACTACTAGCACAATTAATTATTTCAGTTAAATACAATTTTAACATTAGAATAAATGTATAAAAATTATTGAGGTGTTAAAAGTGTTTATCATTATGACGTATTATGAAATATAATTGAAATAAAACTCCTTTATAAAAATTATGCTGTAATATTCATCTATAAATTTTAAAAAGAAGCACAATTTAAATTTAGAATTTAGATTTGGAAAAAAAATTTAGAATTAAAAAAAACTTTCAAAATTATCCAGCAGCAACAGCATAGTAAAAGCTAAAAAATTCCTTATAGCATAGGAAAAGCTAAAAAGAATTATTCCTTACAGCATAGGAAAAGCTAAACAAATATCCAGCAAGCCTGAAAACATGCAACAGCTTTATAATTATTTGGAATGTTAATTATGCTTGTAAAATATGCTAAATTTTTGAAGATTAATCTCAGTTTCAAAAAAAAATATCTAAAAATTCTAATTTGGGAAATGAGGCGTTATAACCAACATTTTCTTGACAATTATACACACTGCAATAGCCAACCGTTGTTCAGTTTCTGCAAGTCGTACCTACTCCTCCGGATGTGGTCAAGGGGACAGCCGGGAATGTGTCAGAAGAGGGAGAAAACCAATTTGGGTTGGTCTATTTCTTATAAAGTCCATGTTGAAAGCACGTTTAACGCATATTGTGCCGCATATGCTTAGGAGGAATGGTCTTTGCGCTGAGCGTAGCAGATTCTCTCCATTTTAGTAGTAAAAATTATGCACCACATGGAGGTTCTATGAAGTACCATTCGCTCTGCAACTACTGTGTACCACGTACTAAGTAAGTATCTTCGAAGAAACTCCTCACGCTGGGGTTACTGTCCGAAGCATGGAGTAAAATAACCTGGGAAATCGTCCCTTGCCTTACTTTTGGATTTTCAGAATTTTTTCTTTTTGCTTTCTTGTTCTCTACAGCATTCTTATAAGACGACATCCCCCCTTGAGTTGTCTTCTCCGCAGCGCTTTCGGCGGCAATATTTTCACCTGTAACCAAGCTTTTATCTTGTGAATTTCCAGAGTTATACACACTGGTCAATGAATTAGAATCCCAAGATCAATATTTTATTAGACCACCTTTTGCACGGATAACTGCTCTGATTCTTTCGGGCATCGAGTCTACATGCTTCTGGAGGGCAGTTAGTCCAGAGAATACCATGCATTGCTTATGAAGCTTTTTAGATGTTGTAAGTTAGACGGAAGAGGAGAGTGTTATCGGGTACGCCTTTTCATCCTACCCCACACATTTTCTATGGTCTTAAGATCCGGATATAAGCGGATTTCTATGGATATAAGCTATGCGGTGGCCAGGGAAGATGTTGGAAGTCAGACTGATGTTCAGCGAACCAATTTTGAACACTTCTGGCAAGATATATAGTTGCATTATCATCCATCAAATATCCTACGCCATCAGCGTGAAAATGTAACACAAAAGGGTGCACTTCATCTGCCAGCATATCTAGGCATCCCGTGATTGTTTGTTTACCCTCGAGAAACACTAAGGCACCACTTTTATGCCAGCAGAATATGCCCCATATCATGATACTCTCACCAGACCCTTGCACAGTGTAAGTAACACAAGATGGATTCACGGTTTCGTGGATTCTCGCCAAATTCGACGTCTTCCATCAGCGCAAAATAAGGCCTAGCGTGATTCATCCGACCACATTACTCTTTTTCAATCCTCAGATGTCCAGTATCTTCTTTCCCGACACTACTGCAAACGAATTCTTGCATGTCGGGAAGAAATGAGTGTTTTTCTCACAGGCATTAGGCTATGTATTCCTATCCCTGCAATTCTCTTCACATTGTTCGAGCTGAAATCTGTTGAGAAGAACCTTGGTTGACGATCTGTGCGAGTTTAAGCATAGTAGAGTTGCTATTCTTCCGTTCAATTCGTCGGAGACGACGCTGATCACTCTCTTAGAAAACTGTGCTCAAACCGTAGTTACATCTTCTAGAGAAGGACTGTGGGTTCTGATTCCAACTTTCTAAAATGGCCAGTGCGTGTAATTTACTTTGAATTTTAACTCCCTTTTTTACTCCAAATTCCTTAAGCTGTGGTGATTTAATTGTAAATACAAGCTGTAGGGTTCCTCACTCTTTTTTGGATACATGAAATGTCGAGAAACCTAGTGAACTGTTAAGCGACTTATCGCTGAGTTCAAATAACTAAAGATGTAGACTCTAGAAAGTTAACCACCCTTTATTTCACTCAAAATAAGATGAATAGTTGACCCCTTTCTCGGGCTTACAACAAAGTCTTGAGCTTAAACTCAGACTAAGAAATAAGAACTAAATTATAACTAAGTAAAAGAGACTTCGCAAGGTAACACAAGTATCTAACGTAGTTGGCCCTTGATTTAAACTAGCCGACGAATATCAAAAGGCACGTAATATACGAGCGAGCGTAACAGCTTCAAGAAAGATTTAGCCCGAAAGCAAACACGTGCTACTCAGGATTCGTGACTCCTTCTCACGACGCAAGTTGACCTTTCCTTAAATACTACTTCTAACTTATTCGGCTTTAACGAGATTCCAAAAGCTCATTCTGGTAGGGGATTGTAAGTGCAAACAAAAATCGATAGGAAAGCACATTGAAATTAAAATAACTGTTATAAAATTAAAATATACCTTACAGAGCCTTGCAATTGTTAAGTTTTACGTAAACGGTTTAGTTTAAATCTTCTCCTAACTTTGTTGTTACTTACATAGACGGAGCAACAAGCCGCTTGACAATCTCAATAGGAATCAAGTAGTTTATAAAGTCAGTGAATCCTACAGACTTGCTGTTTGTTGCATACTCGCGATTTTGAAGCTTTATTACGGAAGCAATTTTTACATCCCCTTACATATTCTGAACTTTCTCAGATTTCCGTATAATTAGGAAAGCGTAACTCGCTGTTTAAATATAAACAAGTTGTATGAAAAGAATTCAACATCAGGCGCAACGTAAAGAAAAGACCACCGATAAGTTGTATAGAAATGAAAATCTGAAATTAGAGCAGCACGCATTTTTAGTTGCTCTCCGTATAATTTCATACCTAAATTCGCATATTTGTTTCGCTTAATAAGCAAAACTTTTAAAAGTTTGAAACTTCCCTTTATCTAAACGCTATGATTTAATTCCAAACTTGCTGTACTACGCATGCATAATGATGGCTGATATACTATTTATATGAAACGATCGCCGATCGTTATAATCCGGCTATCTTCGGTAGTAAGTCAGATGCGTTACTTTAAAATTCAGTTTTTATTCCCAACTCATGGGTTGTTTTTGTTTTGTTATTCAAATCGTTTTACGGTATTTCATTCCACACTCATTTGCACCTGGTATTTCCAGAGAAGAAAATATTGGAATAAATTTCGTTCGCCTTCCAAGTCTTTTAACAGTCCCTCAAAAATCGTTACCGCAATATAAATCAATGAATAATTCATTGAAGAAATAAAGTTGAAATAGGGAAATTTTTATTTATTTTCTTTTTTGATTTACTTTACTCTTCCCTCTTTCTTTTTAATTTTAAACATTGAAGGATACATCAAGAAGGGACATATACATATATAACTTTTCCCTTTTTGAGCACTTTTGGGAAGTATAATATTATACTGTTGTTATTATTAGCGCAAAGGGATGTTAGTCCAGAAGGGCTTTAGTCTCGAAATGGCGTTTTGTGTCGAATCACTATAAACGGTAGGATCACTTTCAAATTGTCGCCACCAAATAGTATCGCCCTATATTATATTTAAAGAAATTAAACTATGAAGAATCTGCATGAATGTAGGTATGTTTCCCACATTATGAAAAAACAGCGAAACATAGGACCATCAAATTTTGAATAACGTAGTCCTCCACACGAATATGGGCACCTGGTAGCACGAAGCCTTTTCGAATTTGTTTTATTATCTATTTCATATTTTTTAAACTTAAGCGAATTTTTTATTAAGAAATTGAAAGATTTCTAAACGAGCAGTGGCAGCATACTATGTGGAATAAAATATTTTTATCTTTAAGGCGCGAGATTGTCTGTCGGAAATTCCAAAGATATGCTGTTTTTAAACATTGTTTGCCCAAACGGTCGTTACTCCAAATGCTCTGGAAACGTCTACGCATGTGTAAATGAAGGAAACGCCAATATAAAACATGAAAGCTTTTCCGACTTATTAATTACTCTATTTTATTATATCTTTTACTTATTTTTTATTAGCCCAAGGGCTATTTGTCTCAAAACGGTATTTGGCGGCAGTTCACTACAAATGTCCATTTCACTTCTAAAATTGTTGCCACCAAATATTATCGCCCTGTATTATATTTAAAGAAATTAAGTAGTGAAGAATCTGCATGAATCTCCTCTATGTTTTTCGCTCTGGAAGAAAAACGACGCCTAGAGCCATCAAATTCTGCATGACGTAGTCCTCCACCCTGATATGGGCACCTGGAAACCCGAAACTTGAATTTCGAATTTGTTTTATTATCTATTTTATTTAAAACTTTTACGAATTATACTTTATTATCTATTTTATGTAAAACTTTATTACTTAGAGTTTCACTATTTATTTTTGAACTTTAACGAATATCTGATTAAAAAACTTAACGATTTCAAAGCGAGCAGGGGCAACACACTGTACGGAACAAAATACTTTTATTTTCAGCGCTCGAATCTGGCTATCAGAAATTCTAAACATGTGCTGTTTTTAAATATTTTTAGCCTAAAGGGGCGTTAGCCCAAATGCTCTCAAAACGTGTATGCATGTGTAAATGAAAAAAACGCCAACATAAAATCTGAAAGCTGTCAGTTTTTATTATTATTGTTGTTATCATTGATGACTAACGGACATACGACGTTTGTCTTGCATATTTCTCTCCAATGCCGCATAGTTATAGAAGACCTTTAGTTCGCAAGTTCGTAAAAACCGAAAATTCATTATTCAGAAATAGTATGAAAATAAAACCTGAATTTTTAAGTAATACCCGTCTTATTCATGTTCCTTCATTTTCTGCAAGAGTCATTTTCCTTATTGGTTATCGTGCTTAACTTAGACTTTAAATGAGAATCCTGGCGTTCAAATTCTGTTAGGGTAAGTTTTGTTTACTATTGTTATTATTAATTAATTCTTTATTACTACTCTGAAAGAAGGAAAATTTATTCATAAAAATATTTTAAAACGAATAACACAATATTTGTCATACGAGTCATACATAAAATATGATGTCATACATAAAATTAAATGAAAATAAATCTTTTCCAAAATCTGCAGATTTTTAAATTTCTAATTAATTAGTAATTTTAATGCAACATTATTAATAAACAATTATATTTCCTTCATAAGTGATTAGTTTTTATCAGGATGTAATGTCTAGTGTACTTAGGGAGCATAAACTAAGACTTAACAAAAAGACTGATGAAGAATTAACCTCAAGTCTTGTGAAGCACAGAAACAAAAGTTAAAGAAGGGTGTATAAAACCTTTTATTTGAACACAAAGAAAATAACAATGACCCATCTTCGGTTTACACGATCCGAAACTTCTGGCTTAACTTAAATGCATAATGTTGAACTAAATCAATGTATTAGCTTAAACTAATGGCTCACACGATAAAGTAACGCTCAGGAAAGGCTCTGGTTTGTAGAAAACCGGCGAGGAAATCCAAATGGCTACAAGCACTTAACGCCACAGAATCAACTTACTATTAAGTCGAATAATTGTCATACAAGGGTTATTTTGCCGGGAAAATCAACAGATGTTTATTTATTTTATTTTAATTCATTTACAACTCAAAGGTTATATTTATCTAAAAAAAGAAATATAAAATGCTACCATTGGGCAGATTATGTATGAAATAATGTATCATACTTTAAGTGTGGGATTTTAATGCATAGATAAAAATACAAAAAAGGAAGATGAGAATCTCTCTTAACTTTTCTACAATAGATGAGTGAGAATTTTCATAGCGCTTTTCCTTGAAATGTTAAAGAAAATCTGTTTCTGAAAATATTTTAATTCTGATAAGCCACCATTTAAATCATCGTTTTAAATAGCTACAAACCATTATTACCATCAACATTTAAATAGTGATAAACCATAAATACACGAATGTATTACTTTTTCAACATATTTTTTTTTATAAATATTGTTCATCAAGTAAAAATAAATATCTAGAAAAATACAAAAAATTAGAAAAAATCAAACTAAATAAATAAATAAATGAATAAAAATCAGAAAGCTTTCGGATTCTATATTACTCCCAAAGGATGGTTTTTTTTAACGTTTTGTGTGTTACCTTTACTTATTAAATATCATGCTCTCCGCACTTAAACCATAAAATTCAGTTCAACAGCAATATCGCAAAATAATTTTAAAATGAGCATAGCTTTCCATACACATTCTCGGCGCTGGAGATAAAAGTGTTTATTTTTTACCATACAGTGTTGCCATTACTCGCTTTGAAATCGTTGAGTTTGTTAATCAATATAATACTACACATATATCAATATAATAATACTTTACAAAATAATTTGTTAATCAGTATAATAATACTTTACAAAATATGAAATAAATTAAAAAACGAATTCCAAACTTGTCCTTCCAGATGCCCATATTAGGGTGGAGGCGTACGTTATTCATAATTTGATGGCTCTAGGTACCATTGTTTTATCACAGTGCGAGAAACATATATACATTTATGCATGTAATAATTTCGAACCTCGGTCGCGTTGGCTGAATGGTACGACGAGAACAAGGAGTTGATACCAAACCAGATTTAGCCAATTATCATCTTCATTTTCAGATTTGCAGACACACTAGAATAATTCCTTGTAGAAAATATACTCTTTAATCATATCAAATACGATAATTTCCTATATGCACGTTATAATATCAATTACGATAATTTCCTATATGCACGTTATATCATGTCAGAATAAGAACAAAGGGGGCATAGCAAAATAAATATGTCTGCAGGCAGAAGCTTGGGAAGAAATGCAGCAGAACAATAATAGCGCAAAAACTGCCAGCGGTATTTATACCACGTTTGTTCTACAAGTACAGCTAATCTGTGATTCGTTAGTTTTACTTTTAGTTGCCCTTTTCAGGTAGCGTTTCATAACGAGAGAAAGATCTCGAATTTGGGAGAAGAGATGAATTTAGGGAAGAGCACCAAATTTAGAATGTTAATTTTGAGGTAGCCAATTATTTTTTAAAGCAGGTATCGTATTTTGTTATATCTTACATGGAGATTCTTCATTACTTAATTTCTTTAAATATAATACAGGGCTCTAATATTTGGTGGCAAGAATTTAAAAAGTGATTCGCCGTTCATAGTGAATCAACGCAAAATAAAAAAACGAAATTAATAGCCCTTCTGAGCAAATTGCCCCATTGGGCTAATAAATAAACAAAAATAACAAAACACAAAGAAAACAAATATACTGTTTTTTTAAATTTTCTCGTTCTACTGGGCCGAATGACGAAATTCAACTTGCGTTTTTCAATGTCTCGGAAGCGCGACTTAGGATGTATTAGATTTATATCTATCATTATTCTAATGTAGGTTTTGACAGAAAATAGGACTTTTCCCGAAATACATACCAGTGTTTTTCCATATTTCGATTCTACAACTCAAAGTTGGCCAAACTGCCAAGTTTTCTAAAAATCGCACATGTAGTTTTTAAAAGATTAGCTTTTAAAATTTTAGCTCCTCCATGTTAATTGAATTTTGTAAACATTTATTAATAGCTCTTTTTTATTAAACTTACTTGATTCTTCCTTTCCCATCTCGAAATTTATGTTCATTCCAAATAAAATTCGCCTACTGTTTATGATTTATTTTTTAAATTTGTATCTTTAAATAAATTTTATAAATTTTTTGAAACCTATTTTGAATTATAACCTATAAATGTTTACAATCATCTAAAAATAGATGTATTTCTAAGCATACCTGCAAAAAATTAGAGTTTTTTATTCAAAATTTCGTAAGATATACGTGAATTTATATTTTGGTGCTCCTTGAAATTTGGTTTAGTTATTGCAAGCGAGAATAATGAAAATGTGGTTTACACACTTTGTTAAAATTATTTGAAAGTGTGAATAGTGACTTTTTTTCCGCTCTTGGATAAGAAAAAACGGAAAGGAAAATAGGTTGCAAGTGGCAAACGAATTCTTGGAGCAAACTGAAAAAAATGCTCGAAGATAAATTTTTAAATTTCTCACCAAAAATTGCATAATTCCTAGGCATAATTTGAGTCGTAGAATCGAAGTGTGAAAAAACATTGGTATGTTATTTCAGCAAAAGTCCAATTTTATGTCAAAATAATGCCATTTATGAATCTAATATATATCCTAATTCGAGCTTTCGAGACATGAAAAACGAAACTGGAATTTTGTCAATTGGCCCAGTAGAACGAGAGGTATGGAACTTTTTTTTTGTCGCAGTGCATAATCATGCAATATACACAGCTTTTTTGTACATGTAATAGGTAACGGAAATTTTCAGAATGAAATTAATCTGATTTCAGGTCCAGAAATTTCATAAAACCCCAAAGTCCAAAACACCTGTATCGCTACATTTGTACTATTAACTAATCATATTTCCGAAACTTGAAAAATGGAGTTTCCAAATAGCATTCAATAAAGTATACACTTTTATTACAGTGCGATTTTCAAACGAGAGTCACTAAATCGTATTAATTAAAATGCAAAATCTGAAATTAAACAACAGTAGCGGGCTGCGGCAAAGTTTTAGGTACACATGAAAAAACATTTATAAAAATATTTCAGTATGAATGAAATTAGTTCATTCTTTCCAAGCAACAACCAATTCGTATATTTTTTTTGCTGCCAAACCAAGAAACAAAAATTTTTGACACACCAAGTTACGTTTAGGTATGACGTAAAGATTTTAATTTAATGTATTATCACAAATTTTTCTCAATATCAATAAAAGAATTAAGGTGACAATAACATACCGTGTCAGTTAATCCTAACCTGAATGAAAAAAGTTGCCAACAGCAGGTATTTATTTAAAATGCTGAATTAACGGAATATTTTCGCCATACAGTGACGTCACATTCAATCACGTGCTTACTTCAACGCCAGAATATGACCTTATATAATAATAGTATATTTAACATTTGGCAATGCTATTTTTATTGCCTATTTTGCAAAAAATACGAATTTTAGATTTTGGATTAACTATTTGAAAGCGAGCAGTGGCAACACGTAATAAAAATAAGGAAAATAAAATAAAATAAAGCAAATTCTTCAGCGCGCGAGATTTCCACTCGGAAAAATTAGTGCGAAAATTAGCGTTTTCAGAATTTTTAATTAGTATCTCTGCTGATTAAAGTCGTATGGAGATGAGAATTGTCGAAATGGCTTTGGAAGAATTTTTGGGAACCGGGGGTAACTCTGTCGAAACTCAACTCCCCGCCTTAAGGGAAGAGAAAATGTCAAAAAAAGAAACAAACAGACAAACAAGTACAGATTTTAATAGTATAGATTATACTACATATTTCTTCTTTTTTTACGCACTATCCCGTCGATTTTTATATCAAAGAAAAAATTATTCTACTAAAAATGTATATATTATGTACATGGGTTTATAAATTATTTCCCCCGTCTTCTTAGTATGCCTTCGTGGTGTAATCGCCAGCATACTCGGCGCGTATTCGAGAGGTCCGTGTTTCGAGTCTCGGCGAGGGCACTGCTAATTTTTCTGACTCTTGCTGCAAAAATAGACCTTAATGACTCTACAGTGGCGCCCAAATGAAAAGAAGGTGGTGGATGATAATTCTCCACCATTAGGTTTTGGCGGTTGGGTTCCCTAACCCCCAGTCCTTCTTTAAAAGGAGAAATATATAAGGTATTTTTTCCGCCGTCTTAGCATGCCTTCGTGGTGTCTTGGCCAACACACTCGGCGCGTACTCTAGAGGTCCGAGGTTCGAGTCCCGGCCATGGCACTGCTCATTTTTTTATCTCTCCTGCTTTGAAAAAATGCCTAAAGTCTCTAGAGAGTGTACAAGCATGATAATTTTCTTAATGTTTAATTGTTTCTTAACTTCTCTTTCAATTATTTCTGCAGTTCTCTTTATTTATAAAAAATAATTTATGTAATATTTGCTAAAAATACCGTGTGTTTCTTAAGCATTTATCTGATAAAATATTAGTCAAAATGCATGTTTAACTCAAATGTTATTTTATCTTAGAGGATTTCATTGCCATTTAGATGACAGAAGATAAAAAAAAATAAAAATGCGTTAAAATGATAAGATAGATATTTAACTGTTTGTGCTATTCTAATCAAGAATGCATGCTTTCGCATAATTTTAAACATGCAATCAATAAAAGTCATAGAACATTACAGTGTCTTACACTTTGGTGATAATTTGACGCGAAGGCTTGTTTCCTGAAGATAATCAAACATTCTGCATTACAGAATATTCAAAACACCTCATCTTCCGTAATGAAAACGGGAGCTTTGTGTCATGAAACCTAAATAGCTAGAGCGCTTCTGATAAATTAGCATACAGACAGCTGTCGAATAACATTAGTGATGACGATTCTTACCGTAAAATTATTAGGTTATAAATGTAATCATTCTCCAGCGCCTTAAAATGCAAGTAGGAAGAAATGTAAGTCACGTAAATTTTATAAATGAGAGTTTTATATTCAAAGTTCTTACAATTTGCATAATAATGTAATTTTAAATTCCGAGCTGGATTTACAATAGAAGTAGAAAGGGAATGATCAAAAATTAAATAAATTTAGATAAGTCTTAGTTATAAATTTTAAAAAGGGTTATAATACAGCGTACCTTAAATTGCATTTCTTTTTGCAAAAGTTACACTTATTATTAGCTACAGCTATCAAAATGGCTGTTATAAAGTATACTATAATTTATATTAATCTTGTAAAAACTAGCAAATATACTTATTATTTCCTTTTCTCTTCTTTACGAGCATGATAACTAACAGAAACTATATTAGAAAGGATAAAATATGTTTTGAAGTAAATTCACGTTTATTCAAAAACTGATGTATAGCATTTTCGAAATGAAAGAATTAGTATACATTAAACATTATCACATTTATCGATATTGAACAAGCTAAGGATATACTTTTTATTCTAGTTAAAATAAATAGGAAAATTTAGATTTCTTTACTTCTTTTTACTCCCTTGAACGAAGTAAAGGAATTATTGTAATCGCGAAAAATTTCGGGTATCATATTTCGACAAAAATATTCATTTCGACCGCTCTCAAATCCATTTGAACCATTTTTTTACATGACATCTCTGCGTACTGACAAAATAAAGGACTGGTTTTACCAGAATGGATTGTGGAATGAATTTAAAATGGATTCAAAAGAGATACAGTAGAAATCCAGAAATCCCAATGCTTGGGACCAGAGGTTGTGTGGATTTTAGGATTTTGCGGATTTCAGGACAGAAAAGCCAAGTCATAATATTCAGACTAAAAGTGCAAAATAAATAAGGCATATTAGATACATTTACTTGAATTTTTACGTAGAATAATATACATTATTACATTATTTTATTATATGCATTAAATTATTATATGTATATCTTTATTATATTATTCATTTATATTAGTGATTACAGGACTATTTTAAAGCATTAAGGGCATATACAATAGAGACGTGTAAAAATAAGGAATACTAATAAAGCATAAAATATTTCATTTTTTAAATTTGTTTTAAATATTTTTCTGATAGAAGTTTGTTTTAAAATTTTAGGTGCTCCAGAGTAAGTTTTTTTTATGTAAATTCTACAGGGTCACAATCTCTTGCTCTGTGACACAGCTCTGTTGTTCTATATATTTTAGGTATTTTTTATCATGTTCCAAAACCTCTTTAAAAGATATTTTCTCACTCCTATCAAATTCATTATCTGTGTCGGTGTCAGAATCGGTTTCTTGCTGTGGCGAGTTCAAAACGCAGCCAATGATTTCATCATCGGTTATCTGATATGCCATTGTTGGCTCATCTGAACACATCATCCATACTAAAAAACCTCTTCTGGGCTAAGATTTTTTTTCTGCCACTAACACAGAATCATTATTATTCCGTAATTATGACGTCATTATGGGATAAATATTTTTTCTTCGCTATTTCGTTCTCCATTCTGCGGTTTCTGGAACCTATAAATTCAGTGTTTATATTTTGAGAGGCAATACGGATTTCAGGAGTTGGCGGATTTCAGGTCGGCGGATTTTCGGTACTTGACTGTATTTTCTTGACAGCTGTCATCAAGGAATTCGTGATATTTTCTAGAAAAAATAATTTTACTTAAAATTTTATTTATTTTACTTCTTTTGTTCATTTACTCGTGTTCTGGTATCTTTTGTTTGTATCCCCAAGATATATCAATTTTTTTTTCCTACTCTCAGAATGTTTTTATGAAAATAGATTTATTCAAAATCATGCCTCATTAGTATTTAAGGAAATACTGTTTTCATATAATATAATTATTTTAGTAGTTATGTACACATTGTAAAGTATATTAAATAAAATTAAATTTTTGATGACATCAGTTTTAATTTTTTATGTGCGTATAAAAAATAAGAAAACTGTATTAAGAAGAAGTAATATACAAAATTTTTAAAGTCAATTCCTACTTAGATCAACAGAGAATTTTAAAATAAAAAAAAATTTAAATACAAAAAAAAATTAAATTAAAAACTTAAAAAAATTTTAATATGTTAAAAAACTGCATTAACATCAAGTGTCATTCGCTGCAAGTTTAAAAAATCTATTTGAACTTCAGTGGATGAATAAAAAGTATTTTATTAACGATTGAAATTTTGAACAAGATATAGGGAGAGTGTGAGCTAATAGTAGGATTTTAACAAGCAACTGCACTTCTCTACTCCTAGTTGCAAAGTTATTACTCTTCAAAATCTTCAAAATTTACTCATTTTCAAATTCTTTTTCATTTAAAATAAATCAAGAAAATGGCTGAAACATCCCGTTTGCTTGTAGCACATTCATAAAATAAGCCTAGTTTTTAAAATAGAGGATACTTCAAATATGCAAACAAGCGTATTCTGTTCATCGTAAATGATGATTTTCGAAAGACTATTATTCAAAATAGGACTATCAACCATTTAAAAAGTGAACTGAGGAACTAAAATTCGAAATACACAAATCCTTTTAATAATTGAAAATACATAGTTAATCTATTCTTTACATTCGTATTTTGCTTTATAAGGTATTTCTCTCGCTTTCTTCGCATGCTTTCGTGGTGTAGTGGTCAGCACGCCCGGTGCGTACTCAAGAAGTTCGTGGTTCGACTCTCGGCAAAGCTATTGCTAATTTTTTCACGCCTTCTGCTTTCGAAAATCCTATTGACTCTACAACTTATGATAATTAATGCATAATCTTATCTCCTGACCAACAAGCGAATTTTTTCTATTTTGGCATAAACAATTTAGAATTTTGGGGGGGGGCATAAACAATTTAGAATACTAAGCGTTGAGAAAATATAGTAAACATTTTGTGGACTTCACTGGTTTCATAATTAATTCAACTGATTTTAGAATATAGAAGTAAAATAATAGAAACTATGAGGATTCATTAGTTTTAAACTATGTATTATTAATAAAACCAAGCAGATATCTGAAATGTTGATAGCAATATTGATGTGCATATATTAAATACTATATCTAATAGCTGACCCCGTTCTAAATTGCAGATGGTGTTCTGCTACCTGGGGGTCGTAGCTGTAATACGAGTGCCCGCTATTGATACCAAAATTAGGTGCAATATCCTGGTTTAAAAAGAAATAGCATTCAATAAAAGTAAATAAAAAAACTGGAAGGTTTCAGATTTTAAATTATGTTCAAAGGGGCGTTTTTTAATGTTTTGTGCGTTACCTTTATTTATTAAATACCATGTTCTTCGCACTTAAACCATAAAATTTAGTTCATCAGCAATATCGCAAAATAATTTTAAAATGAGTCTATGTTTAGAATTTCCGATACACAGTTCCGCGCGCTTTAGATAAAAAGGTTTTTCCCCCTCGTAGAGTGTTGCCATTGCTCGCTTTTAAATCTTTTGAGTTTGTTCATCAAAAATTCGTTAAAGTTTTACAAAATATGAAATAGATAATAAAACAAATTGCGAATTCCTAATTTGGTATAGGCTAATTTGGCCTTTCAAATGAGCATATTCGGGTGGAAATGTACGTTATTCAAAATTGGATGGCTCTAGGTACCGTTGTTTTATCACACTTGGAGAAGTGTATTTACATTTATGTAGATTCTTCATTATTTAATTTCTTTTAATATATTACAGCGCTGCAAGATTTGGTGGCAACAATTTGAAAAGTGATTTAGACTTTTACTGTTTCCGACGCAAAATCGCAAAACGAAAACAATATAGTAAACAAAGGGGACAAATGTCAGAGACAAAGCCCCTTTGGACTAATAAATTCGAAATTCAAAATTCGAGCTTTCTTGTGCACATGTTCGGGTATAGGTCTATGTATTTAAACTTTGATAGCCTTAGCTACCTTCATTCTTGCACCGTGCAAGGAACATACGTATTTTCATGCAGATTCTTCATTACTTAATTTCTTTAAAAATAATAGAGGGCGATAATATTTGGTGACAACAATTTCAAAAGGGATACGACTTAAAGTCCCATTTTAAGCCTAATAGCCATTTTGGCTAAAAATAAAATTTAAAAATAAATATTCACATAATTTACAATAAAAAACATGAAATCTTTCAGATCTTACATTACACCCAAAGGAATTTTTTCGAACGTTTTGTGTGTTACTTTATTTATTAAAAATCATGTTCTTCGCACATAATTCAATCCAACAATAATATCGCGAAATAGCTAAAAGAGCATACCTTTAGAATATCCGATACACAGTCTTGTGCGCTAGAGATAAGATTTCTTTCCCGTACAGTGTTTCCATTGCTGGCTTTTAAATCGTTGAGTTTCTTAACCAAAAATTCGTTAAAGTCTTAGAAAATATAAAATAGATAATAAAGGAAATTCCAAATTCCAAATTTGGGCTTCCAGATGCCCATTTTCGGGTGGAAACATACGTTATTCGAAATTTGACGGCTCTAGGTGCCGATGGTTTATCACAATCGCTCATTTAAAAAATAACTAAACATTTTACATAATAGCTGATTCGAATTAACAATTCGAATTCTTCAAAGCTTGTTACTGAAGCATAATTGTTATGTTATGTTGTTAAATATCTCTACATTTTCGCAAATTGTTATGCCTTTCCTGAAATTCCTGAATTTCTTTATTCCAAATAATTATTGTTGGCACCATTACAATAATTACTTTTGGCCCGATAGTAAACACCTATTGACTCGGTTATAAGGCATTGTTTCTTTGTCTTAAATATGGATACTAGCCATTTTCCCTTAAGTCCTCCAACAAGGCATCAGTTAACGTTTTTATGTTTCTTGGCTAGCCGTTAACACATTGGCTAGCTGTGCCCGAGAGAATAAGTATTGTCAAAGTCGCCTTTAGATAGTGTTTGAGAGTTGATACTTTCAGTCTATCAAAAAACCATTTATTCGTGTAAAAGGTAACTAAAATGTCGAAACAGGTTTGCTTTTCACGTACGCCCTGGTAGCATTACAGTGGCTAATTTCTTTGATCGAAAAGTTAAAGCGCAAGCATGTCTCTCACTTGGTTGACATCTAACTTAATTTGCAAATAAATGGATTTGGATCTATTATTTGTTTCTGTACCAATTGTATATGGGGTCCACAGTATTAAGCAACCCGTCTCAATGTAAGCTGTACAGGAGTTTCGAGCGTGATATAGAAGTAGCCGGGATACTAACCAGAATGTAATAAAAAAAGTGGATATAATTATCCTAATAAGACTAAGTTTCATAAGGGGTTTAACTTGCCGCTGTGTTTTCCATGAGGATATTTCTAAAATATTTTTTTGGTTTGGTTTTCAGATTCAAAACAACGTCTTTTTCTGAGATGAAATATTAAAAAGGAACAAATGTGAAAACTGAAATTTTAATGAAGATCGTACAGATGCAATTGCTTCCAATTTCAACTAGTTTCCAAAGCAAATGCTTCAAAAATTTAAAAAAAATCAAATTTCAGTGTATAGAATAAACTTTTTTTATTGGAGGAATAAGTTTTTTCTTCTGCAGTAGCTTTATTAAAAGTTTTGAGAACAAATATTTTGAAAAACAAATAATTTGAAAGATATAAATGAAAATATCGTCACTTGAGTATAAATTTTCTTCTCAGAGCGATTCTATTCTCGTATGCTGACGCATTAGAATTTTTAATGTTTTAATTCTAAACTCTAATTGCTTAAAAAATCTAAAATTCATAGCAATTTCGAAATGAAAGAATTAGTATGCATTAACTTTAATTAATAATTTATATTTTAATGCATTTAATTCTAAACTTTAATTACTAAAAAAACTAAAAATAATTAATGTATACTAATTCATTAGTGTAAATTATTAATGAATTAGTATACACTAACTTTTTATCATCAACGCTGCACAATGAAAAACCATAATAGGAGTTAAATATAAATTTAGTAACGCTAATTAGTAATATACATCAGGAACAAAGAAAACTAGAAGACTGAGATTTCTTTGCTCTTGATGAAGAGGCATCTGTACCTGTTTGCCCTCGAAATCTATTAAGATCTTGACTTCTATAGTATTCTTTAGTACGTATTGATCTAAAGTGAAACGGGGAATGTTTATATAGGTTAAGAAAGAGTTTATTCTTAAAAATTAATAAAGTCATTTAAATTATAACTGTAACAAATAATAATGTCTATTCTAAAAGATTCAGTTTATATAGTAAAGTTAACAGACGATAATTATTCAGTTTGGAAATTTAAAATAAAACAACTTCTAATAAAAGAAAGCTTAGATAATACCTCCAGTTAAATTTTTCAAGATGATCAAGCCACAAAGCTAACGCTGGACAGGCAACTAAGATAATAGTAATGGTATCGCTACTTGCGAGCCTTCAAAATGCCTTTTTTTTAGAATTGTAGTATCATTAAGTCCTTCATTTGCATTTTAAATTTAAGAATTATATGTAATTAAGAGATTCGTGGGATCTTTTTTGTTATAGAACAACGCATGCTAAAGAGCTTTCTACATTACTACTTTATATAGACTTGATGCAGAATATTTGATGTAGACTTGATACAAATTTTTAGATACAGATTAATTGATATGCTTGATACAGACCGCTTTCGACATTTGGTATAGAATATTTGATATATACTACTTGACATAGACCTGATAAACTACATAGTTTGTCCATTTATTCACAGAAAGCTTGCACAATAAAGAGACCATCATTTCCGGTCTTAATAGAGGCCAACGTCTATAAACGATTCGAGCTCGCCATTCGGAAGAAAAATGCATTGAAAATGCGTTGCAGACATTTGAAATGTTATCGAAGACTTTGAGATTAGGTTTCATAATTTTAAATACGTTACTGCGAAATACCTGCCTCTTTCTTTTAGGAAGGATTTAAATGTAAAACATAATGCCACAAAAATTTGCAACACATTTAATATTGGCGGAAAGACCACCTGCTAGGAAAGAAAAATGTAACTCTGCAAAGTGATGTAACCTTACAAACCAAAGAAAAGAAGAATTTTGGAAATATGTCAGTAAGGGGTATCCTAGTATCACTAAACGTAGTAAATATACCTACTCCTGGTTTGAGTCTCCATATGTGTGTAATAATAAAATTCCATAGCCAAAAATACACTTAAAACCCTAACTTAAATTTCGTTTTTTCTTTTTCGTTTTTTCCCCAGTCACAATTCTAACAATTCTTTTCATTTTAATGGCGACGATCTCTTATTTGAAAGTACGTGGAATTAAATTCACGGCCCTGTAGTCAAGTCGATTTTCCCGCTTTTTCTACACGTACAGTTATTGAATGTTCTGGAAATATTTAAAGCGAACTGGATTGGCTGACGTCATTTCTTGGAAGCTCCGCCTTTCCAGAGATTATAAAAGGACTCGCAAAGGAATATCGAGGAATCTTTTCATTAATGTAACGATGGAGTAAACTTCAGTACAAAAAGTTATTAGTTGCTATTTTTTATTTACTCAGGGGATCTGATTTTTGTAACTGCTGTTTTTCATGAAAATTAATAAATGGATCCTGTTTTTTCTTTAAACTTATCGTCTGATACTTTGAGCTACGACTACATTTGGTACATCACATGTATGCTGACCGGAGGTTTTCACATTGAATGTTCATGAAGATTAAACATCGTTGTTTGCTTACTGATTCTCATAGTGAGGATTCGTTATCGATATCGTTTTCTGAATGAACACGAAATTATGAAGAACGCTTGATTAGAGCTACACAAACGCATACTCTCCATTAATGATAAGATAAAGTCAATTTATATTTTTTGTGAATATGTTTCAATTAATAAAGATTATTTGTAAAATATTCTGTTGATTTAATAGCCCATCTCACATTATTACTTACTGCATAAGGCATACGTCAGAATTCATCAAATGCCACAATGCCATAATTGCAGAACGATACAAAATGTCACGATTTTAGTAAGCAGATAGGGATACAACCACTTCTGGTATAGCTTACCTACATTGCGAATTTAAAAACCGTAACGTCATTTGATCAAAGCTTAATTTTGCTGCATTGTTGTGCCAAACCCCGAATGTACAACGGTAAACGTCTTGAACGTCTTTTGGTAAAGGGTTTAAATGTTTAACACATCAAAAAGAGAATGATGCATTCAACAAGATGAAAAATCATCACCTAGCATATTACGTCAAACTATAAATTTTTCTGTTCTCATCCTTTGATTCACGTTTCCAGTTCAATCCACTTTAGAACTCTGTAACATAATTATTGTAATTAGTATATCTATTATACATAACTTAATAGGATAACTATTATAGGATTATATTTCATTATACTATATATTATAATAGGATATATAGTATATTGCTATACATTATAATAGGATTATTTCACTTAATAGGATAATTAGTATTTAAATCTATATCAAAAGATAGAATATGATAGTTAAAAGCTAGTAGTATCAGAATACGTGAATAGATATTTGCTATTAATAGCAATCGCCACTTCGTTTTATTGTTTTAGTGCATCTATTGAGATTTGAATATACTAGGGCAAGAGCAGTCAGTTAATTTAATTTATTAAGAAATGGAAAAGTGTCTTTCAAGTTCAGATGCAGTCATTCTCCTTGACTGCAGTTCGACTGCGTTAGAATCGAGTTTATATTTTGACAGCAAAACTACAAAGAAATCACTAAGAAGCTTTGTAGAGACATTCGGATTTTTTTGAATCAGGAGACATGGAAAATGTGCAATGCCCCAGCCGGGACTCGAACCACGGACCTCTCGATACGCGCTGAGCGTGCTGACTACACTACGAAGGCATGCTAAGAAGGCGGGAGAAATGGCGGGTGAAGAATCATCCTTCACCACCCTTTAGTTTGGGTAGTTCGGACGCCACTGTAGAGATATTAGGATTTTTTTTTGAAGCAGGAGACATGAAAAATGAGCAATGCCATCGCTGGGACTCGAACCACGGACCTCTCGTATACGTGCCGAGCGTGCTGACTACTAAACCATGAAGGCATGCCAAGAACGCCGGAGAAATACCTTATAGCTTTAAGTTTCATAAATGAGTTCTGCTATATTTCAGTAGCTGTAAATTTTAATAAATAGTTTTAACGATTTTATTTCTACCATTTTACTTTTACAGTAAAAGTTGGTTTAACTTTGCATTGGATTTAAACCACAGCCTAGCTAACCAATCAGCTGAGCTACACGAAGCCCAGTTGAGCTCAGCAAAGCATAAAGTGAGTAATTTAAGCCCGTTTTGGAAGTTTTGATGTTGCATTATTGTGTACATTAAGTTTTTATTATAACCATTGCATCAAGTTCATCAGGAATGGTCTTACAAATGCAGGCATTGCCCATTATTCATGAAGAATTTGTAGATAATTCTCTGACTCCTATCATCCGATACTTTTGCGATAAATAGAGAGAGATAACGTATTTCACTCATTGAAGTATCCCACCCCTATTAAGTGACCACCACACCCACACCTCTTGGGAATCAGGCGCAAGGCGGCCGGATATCCCAAAGAAACACCCCGAATTTCCACGGACACTAGAGGTTGCAATTATTTTAGAAGCTGTAAAAATGTCGAGGGTGATTTAAAGTATAGCGTGAGTTGAGATAGTTGCGTTGATTTCTTCTTGTAAGTTTGGGGCTTTGCCAGAAGCTCACAACTATGTAATTTAGAATCATGTGAACAATTAGGAATGTATCACTGTTCATGATTTCTTTAATATATTGTAAAAAATAAGCGAGAGAGGTGAAAGAATACATTTCTTGCCTTTTTAAGAATTATTTATTGGGGTACCCGGTTTCGCTCAGGGAGTGGATATGAGATTGTGTGATAGTTGTAATAGAAGGATAAACTTTAAAATAAAAGAGGTAAATGTTTTATTGAAAACGTATTCTAACTATTTACAATACTTGTTTATAAACAATATTTTTCATTTTAATATTCGGGGTATATATGTAATTTTTTTTGAATTTCCCACTAGAGAGCAAGCTAGATAGAGCTGGCTGTGAGAAAAGCGGGAGTTTTTGCGCTTGAGGCCGTAATATTTTAAAGTTTGTCCTTGCGCTTGCTAATTGTAAAACTATAGGCTATTTTGATTGGAAATTGCAGCTTTTAAAATTGGAATGGCAGTTCAGTAGATATCAGTGGTATTCTGGGAACAAATACTGTGCATCCTTTGTCTTTTCTAGTCAAAGTTCGGTTTCGACGATATTATTCCATAGCTGTTTGTACATAGTTTTGGTGAGTTGAGATTTCTGAGTCATATCATCAGAGATCCAATTTTCAGTCAAATAAGCCGTGTAATGGCATTCTTGGTACTTGCAAGGAGTTTAAAAATTCTGTAGGGAGGTTAACACTTTCTTCAGCGTTTACCATCGTGTCAATCAGTTTGTTTACGTTTGAGCATTCTATAAAATATAAATCAAATCAACTTTTATTAAGAAATACATTAAGTACACTTTACACTTTTTATTTTTGATTATTTATATTCAGTGACTCTATTACTTTGATTACTCATACTTCACTGTTTGTTTTTATTCACTCACTGCACTTCACTGATAAGAAACTGACGTTCGAACTCACGACGGATTATGCTTCATAGACACCTACCAATGGATAACCCCAGCCATACAAAAAAGGCTTTGAAGGGTCCACAATGTTCCAGAACATTCCACAACATTTGAGAATATTCTGGAATGTTTCACAATGATCTGGAATATTCCTGAACGTTCCAGACTATTCCCAACTTGCATAGCATTTCAGAATGTTCCGGAATGCTGTGGAATGCTCTGGAATGTTCTGGATTGTTCTAGAAATTTCTAGGGGTTCAAATTTCCAGCCCTTATATCCTCAAAAGCACGCCCTTCAGGTAAAAACTGGAACCTTCCTCATGGATGGGGTATAGAGGGCTACCACACCATGCAACTCCCTTGATCGTACCGGGACTCGTTTCTAAGTTCCAGCAGCACGCCCATTGTACACTTACTTTTATAATATATATTGACTTTATTACCATGCCATTAAAACGAATAGCATAATTTTGTTTATTCTTTCAAATGAAAAATATATTTGTAAAATCTTCCATTGCAGAAAAGAAATATTTATTTCTTTTAATGAGCAAAACGTGTCAGAAACCAAGAAGCAATTCTCTCCTGAAATAGCGAAACAATTATAATTTTGACAATCGCTATATGCTTTTATAGGATGATAAAAAGTTACGATTGGGAAAAGTGTTGTCTATCATAAACTTTATGCAAGGAAGTATTTTTAATGACATATTTAGCTAGATTTAGATTTAGAATTTTAAATTCTGGAAAGTATTTCAAAATTCGTACGTGTACTCCATAAACAGTCCAAAACACATTGAAAGTGTATGCGTTTTCAGTCCAGCAAGCTAGCCCTGAAAAAACTGTTGTTGCAGCTGTTAATTGTGCAATATCCTTCAGAAGTTCAATATGCTTCACTGCTGAAATATGCTTCAGATGTCCAAAATTTAAATCATTTTAATGCAATTCTTGTTCGCACATTAACCGAGGCCCATCAGCGGCCGTGCAGTAAAATCTCTGAACACTGGTAGTTCCGACTTGGGTTCGTTTCCAGGCTAGCAAACCGACTGCATAGACGTTTTCACGGTTTTCCCCATGTGTAACGTGTATACGAGACAGTCTCTCTCAGAAAGTAATCCACGAAGGCATCCCTCCTGTTTAGGTAGAAGCCCTAGTGGACTTTGCCATAATTAGCTAAATCAACCACTCATAACTAATCAATCCACAAGAGCAGAAAAAATTGAAGTGTTTACAGTTTTGCTTTACAGTTTGCGCAGTTTTAGAGTATGCTTTACAGTTACAGAAATTGCTTTACAGTTTTCTAATGCAGCATGTTTATAGCCAAGTTATCTTGGCTCTTAAAAATTATGAAACATATTTTAAGAATAAATCCTATTCTTTGGAGCATTTAAAGAAAAATCGGTCCTTACTTACAACACACATTTAATGAGTCTGTCTTTAGGCATGTGACGTGTTACCGGTGTTCAACAGTCTTAGGGCTACTGACAAGCACATAACACGCGTCTGATAACTCTTCATATAGGACATTACATCCTTACGAAACTTAATTTTTTACTCGTTTATGTCCTTAATTACTTCTTTAACAATTCATCCATAAGAATTAAAAAGATTTTATGTGAGAACTTCGTAACTATACTTTTAGTTTAGGTTCTTGTAGGATTTATTAAAATCTTGAATTAAATCAAGAAAACGTTCAAAATGGATTACTTTAGATTTATTAATTTTAAATGGGGTTGAACCACTTAATGTCCTTAAAACCTGTGTATGATAAATAGGATTGAAATGTTAGATTTACAGAAATAATAATAAATCCAATTTTCAGTGAAATGTGTGAAAAATAAACAGTTCTTTAAACCTTTCAGAGTAAAATCGCCCGAACACCTACGTCCATTTTCTACCTGATGCTTCCTCACATCACATTAGTGCATCGCTCATTGGGTTCTGGAATTGTTAAAATGACATGCCAACTATTCTTTTGAAGCGACTAACGTAGCTCTCTTATTTGAATGCACCTTTCCTCTTCCTTGTTTAGCTATTGATGCTCGCAGTTGCAAGGGGGAATTGTCCTAAGGGGAAATTGCACATAGTGGATAACATCACACAAAGAAACCTAAGAAAGAAGTAATGACTTCACTTATTAGGTTATTGTTAACGATGTAACATTCCACTTGGCATAGGGGAAGGAAATCCATTCAGACAGTATACACGGACGTTTCAGATGTTTAAGAGGAACAGATTTTGACCTTTATCAATGCCACAGAGTTAATCTTTGTTGGGAAACTTGCATCTCGCCTTGCATCTGTGCATTGCTGAAAAGGATGAGAAATGCAGCTGCAGACTACCTGAACATAACTTGTGGATCAGTTGCATCCTTGGCCGAGAAGCGTACCACTTAAAAAGTCCCTCGAGAGCGGGAGAGACAGTCATAAAAAAGAAGGATGTTAAAGAGGGCCGCAACCTCAATGAAATAAACAATATAAATGATATGCATATTAGATGATACATAAAAAAATGTCGTCTGTCTTCCCAAATGGAAATGGAATCTTCCAGAAGGACAACGTCCCAAGACACAAGGCTCGATATGCGTTGGAGTGGTTCGAGGAGCATAAGGATGAATTCCAATTAATGTTCCAGCCACCTGACTCGCCGGATCTTAACCTGATAGAGCACATTTGGGATGACATGGAGCGGCAGGCTCAGAGCTCAAACACGAACATGTCAGAATATCTGGACTTCGTGTGATCGCTGCTTAGATGTTTGATACAACCTAATCCAGTCATCCACGAAGAACTTGTGTCATCCAGAATAAGGTGAGTTGGAGCGGTTTTGCAGGCCAAAGGTCTCGTAAACTGTTATGAAGTACGTGCTCACAATATTTTGCCTCTTCAGTGTATATACTTTCAGAATATCATGAAATGTAATATTTCAAAAAATAAATATACACTGACTACCAATAAGTATTTGGACACCTGTGATAGAAAAGAAAAACTAACTTTATTCAAAATCAATATTTGGTAAAGCCTCCACGAGAGGTAATTACAGCGTGGACCCTCCGGGACATACTTTCCACAAGTCTTTGTATGACAGCTAGTGGTATTTTCTTCCACTCGGCTTGGAGAACACATAGAAGTTCCTTCACCGATTTTTCACGGATAGTGCACCCCTGAATTCGGCGATGCAACTCTTCCCAGAGGCTCTCGATAGGGTTTAGGTCTGGACTCTGGGCAGGCCAGTCCATTCGATGAACTCCATTGGCACCATACCAAGCCTTGGCTACCATACCAAACATGACAACTGGCATTGTCGTCCTGAAAGTAACAGGGATCCAACCCGTAAAACTGCCACAACCTAGGAAGCACATTGTCATCCAAAATAGTGCAGTAGGCGTCGGAGTTGAGCTTACCATGAATGGGGACCGAGGGTCGCAGCCCATACCAGATGAAACACCTCCAGACCATAATTCCACCTCCGCCGAACTTGACTGTTGGCACAATGCATTCTGGCAGAAGACGTTCTCTAAGTAGACGCTAAACCCAGACCCTGCCGTCCGAACGGTAAAGGGTGAACTTTGATTCGTCACACCAAAGAATCCGTTTCCACTGATATGCGGTTCAATTTCGATGTGCTTTGCTCCACATTAACCGAGCAGCGCGGTTGGACTTTGTGATCAAAGGCTTATGGGCAGCAGCACGACCATGAAAACAAGCAGATGGGCTTCCTGACGGATAGTATTCATTGAAACAATACTCCCGGATGCCAGTTGAAACTCCTCGCAGATGAGGGCCATCGGTTGGGTGCGGTTCTTCCGAATTTCTCTGGACAGCACTCGTCGGTCTCTATCTCCCAGTTTCGTTGGTCTGCCGACTCGGGGCACATTCTGACAATCACCGCTCACCTTCCACTTCTTAATCACATAGGCCACTGTCGATTTTGGGTACTTCAGATCGCTAGGTATGTCCCTTAAGGATCGGCCACATTTGTGATACCCGATAATTATACCTTTCTCGAAATCAGAGAACTCCGAACTGCGAGGCATCTTGCATGCGACTAAAGCCGATGCTGTTTCCTACACGATATATACCGGCGGATTCCGTGACATGCCTTAGGACCGCAGATATCGTCATTTGCATAGGTGTCCAAATACTAATTGGTAGTCAGTGTATTTGAGATTTTCTTGCTGAGAATAGAACTGGTAAACTAAGGGGAAAAAAGCAAAACTAGTAAATTAGAAGACATTTCCTAAAAATTATTACTATTCGTTAAATGATCTGTCTGGAGAATATGTAAAGCTTAAATTATTCTTTTTAAAATAAAATTTTTGCATATCCTGATGTTCAAATATTTTCACAATATGATAAAACATTTTTACATATTAATGCCCTCTTTCCAATATCCCCCCAGAAAAACTAATGATTGTAAAGAAAATCTAATCTTTCTTACATTTTTAAATAAAGCGATAAGCATTAATAAAGGTGAGGGAGAGAACCAAAATACAATTCCAGCGCTCAGGATGATACAAACATGCTCCATACAATAGAATTAAATACTGCAAATTCGGTTCCGAACGTCTAGGCTCCCACGTTTTGGAAAATAAAGCTTGAGAATGCCAGACGTAAAACCTCCTAAGCCGCAAAAGTTGCAAGCACTTTTTAGTGACAACGAAAATTGCAAGTACATTTTAGTGCAGAGGTATGGACCTCTTTGTACGGCGCGGTGGCCAGCACATCAGACTACCAATAAGAATATTTCGGTTTTTCAGACTCAGAGAAAGTCTATTTGATTTTCAAAATTTCTTCTTATTAAAATCATTATAATTCAAAAAACATTTTATTATTCAGAATTAACAGTAAACTGATCCCATAAATGAACTGTCAATTCTTGCCGACTTTTTTTTATAATGTATGATAGAAGAAGGTGGAAAGGAAGAGGATTTCCAGAATTTTCAAGTAAATCTCTTGTAAATGTTTTTTGTTTATTTCCAAAAATCGCAAATTCTATCCCATACCCTGGTGTATCCTTGCTTCAACTCCCAACTTCATAAATCCCCATACCCTTGCCTCAAGTCTAACTTCACAAACAGTTGTACAGACATTGCTTCAAAACAGGAGCCATGAAAAATGAACAGTGCTCTCTCCAAGACTCGGAACTTGGACCTCATAAATACGCGCCGAGTGTGCTGGTCATTACACCACGATGGCATGCTAAGAAGGCGGTAGAAATATCTTTTATACTTACCCTTTTAAAGGGCGGCTGGGGATTAGGGGGTCCAATCGTCAAATCCTTGTGGTGAAGAATCATCATCCCCATCTTTTTTAGTTCAGGTGCCACTATAGAATCATTAGATTATTTTGATGCTGGAGACGTGAAAAATGAGCAATGCCTCTCCGGGACTCGAACCTCGAACCTTTCGAATATGTGCCGAGTTTGTTGGCCATTACACCAAGAAGGCGGGAGAAATACCTTATAGAGTTATCCACAAATTTATACACAACAGTTATACACACTTTTATTTTAAGCACTAAAATATAATAAAGGAATTAGACATTAAAATACACTGTTATAGCATACAAATTAAAAGCAACCCAAATTAAAAAGAAATATTTAAAAATGTGCAGTAGCACATAATACTTAAAACAAATGTATGGAAAATATAAATTAGATCAACCTATTAGCAAAAACGAATAAGCAACTGGTCATTTGATATACAAAATCTGAAATAAAGTTTTAAATGTATACAGCTTAGTTTTATTTACAAAACATTTACGCACACAGAAAACAAAAGAGTTTGAGAACTTAGATTATTTTTGATTAACTTGTTCACATCTTTGTTATAATTTTATGCAGTTGTTCGTTTCTTTATTTTACCATTGTTCTAAAACATGAATAATTAGAACTGTATTCTCCAAGCAATTAAAGGAGAAACGAAAATTTTTTGAGCTGTTACTCTGAGGTAATAGTAACCCTAAATTATTTATATATTTCTTTAAATCGTCTTCTTTTATATCTTACAGATACAAAATCCATTCATTTATCCAACCACAGAGGAATTTTTTATCTATTTGCATTTAAATAAAGATTCATTCGGAAATAATTTCTTTAAAATTCTTAATAGTCCGAAACATACTGAAATGAAATAAATGTAAAATATTTTCAGTTAAAATTTAATGATTAATTTTAGGATTTCTTTTAAAGGTATTAATTACCACCTAATATATCTATTGCTATGTTTATCCATTATTTTTAAAGAGGAATAAAATGTTCCTGAAAAACTGTGATATGATATAAAATTGCAATGTACTTCATCATTGCAAAATAACAAATAAAATGCATTACTAAAATATTTATGCTGTAAGGTTTAAATATTCCATGAGTCCCTTAACTGTAAGAGCTTTTTTTTTCGCATCTTGACACTTTTATAGATAGATTTTATAAAACTCTGATTTTTAAATTTACAGAGTTTAGAATTTATATTTTTAGAATAAGAAACCATAATTTAGAAATCCTGATTTAATGTGAGAAAAATAAATTTCGATTTTTTAAACAATTTTGCTAATGAAATTTCCATGAAATAATTTGATCTATTTTTCAGTCAATAAGGAATTATCGCCTTGTCGATCTTGCTCTTGGGTTATAACTAATGGTACAGCCGGGCAGCGACTGGAAGGTCTGCTGTTCGAATCCCGGAGAAAGAATATCTGATATTTTATATTCCTCTCACGAAAAGCTAGTGGGTGTGTAGTGACGCATGGTTAAACGTGGTGGACGATAGTTCATTACCGCCCGTATTTGGCGGACTGGATTTTGTTGCTTTTTCCCCAGTCGCCCTTTAAGTGAGGGAGTAAGAAATTATAGCATTTCCCCGTGGTGTGTACTTTTTGGCGTCACTGGTAGCAAGTCCGGCTAACAGTCAGAAGAGCAGTAACTAGGATCCCGGCAAGCGCGTAGCTAATTTTTCATGTTCCGCGTACTTTAAAATTAATAGCTCTACAAACTAACGTAATAATATGCAACTAATTTAGAATTTTGTATAATGATACAATAATGTTCTGTTGTAACTTATCTCACTTGTCTGACAGTGAGTGTCTCACCTGTCTGATAGTGAGTGACACATCAGAACAAGCCCACGAAATTCATTGTGGCAAGGAGAGCAAGACTGCGCCTATCGTTGGCAAGAGTCTTGAGTATCATACAGGTGACAGTACGACTTCGCTCAGCTCTGCCCTCAATTTTGATGGAAAACATCCAGGGAGGGCGATTATAAGTGTCTCCCATACTCTTCCTTTACCAACAACCTCTTGAGAGGACTTTAGTCTCGTCATATATTTTGAGTGCCCCCATGCCACAAAGACACTATACATTTACAAACATCCGTGCCTTCTCCGGTATTCGAACCGGGATCTTCGGAACCGCGATAAGCTCTGTAACAGCTTTAGATATTGTTGCAATAATAATCTTAAACTTTTGAAATAGTTGAATTTGAAATCTATATGTTAATAAATGGCAATGTTTGAAACGCCAACACGAGAGCTGCGTGCGGTTCTCGCACGAAGTAAGAAAATCATTTTAATTTAAAAGGAGATAGAATACGTTTTAGCTGTTAATTTTTGATGTTACCTTTTCTTCGACTTATATGTTGCAGTTATGAAATTGATCTATTAAATAAAGTTTGCTGTGTTCCAATGGAGTTTGCTTTAATTACGAAACAAGCATTACAGTCTTAATTATTTTTGGAGGCACCGACGAGATAGAATAATCGTGCGTGCTTTTGAAATGAAAGCACATCTCCTGGAAAGCAAGGTATAGCATTTCTTTATTCCCAATTTCAAACGATATTATAAAGTTATTTGAACGAATTTTGATTTTAAACACTGCAGAAAAGCATACGAAAATGTGTTTTGCATCGTTGCAAATTTTAGTATAACTGTGCAAAAGTTTTCTGTGTTCTAAACTCAGTTTACTATTCCTTACTTAGTTTGAAGTGTCCATCATTGGACTTAGTTTGAAGTGTCCATCATTGGACTTAGTTTGAAGTGTCCATCATTGGACTTAGTTTGAAGTGTCCATCATTGGACTTAGTTTGAAGTGTCCATCATTGGACTTAGTTTGAAGTGTCCATCATTGGACTTAGTTTGAAGTGTCCATCATTGGACTTAGTTTGAAGTGTCCATCATTGGACTTAGTTTGAAGTGTCCATCATTGGACTTAGTTTGAAGTGTCCATCATTGGACTTAGTTTGAAGTGTCCATCATTGGACTTAGTTTGAAGTGTCCATCATTGGACTTAGTTTGAAGTGTCCATCATTGGACTTAGTTTGAAGTGTCCATCATTGGACTTAGTTTGAAGTGTCCATCATTGGACTTAGTTTGAAGTGTCCATCATTGGACTTAGTTTGAAGTGTCCATCATTGGACTTAGTTTGAAGTGTCCATCATTGGACTTAGTTTGAAGTGTCCATCATTGGACTTAGTTTGAAGTGTCCATCATCGGACTTAGTCTGAAGTGTCCATCATTGGACTTAGTTTGAAGTGTCCATCATTGGACTTCGATAGTTTGAAGTGTTCATCATTGAACTTTAATACTCAAGTTTATCTTGCATTTTTACATATATATTTGAGTCGTAAATTATTGTATGTTATTTTATGGTGCATCACTGCATATCAACTGATGGTAACAGTCATAGGTTGTTCGGAATAAATGTGGTATTGCTTATTCTGAGCATTTAAACAAGTGCATTTAATTCCTTGTTGCCAGAGCACTTTATTTATTTATTGCAATTAAGTTGAGCTATTTTGAGGAAGCGTAAAGAACAGGGTGTTCGTAAACTTAAGAAGTAGAAAAAAATGTCTTTCTTAGGAAGAGCTCGTAAGGAGGATTTGCAGAATCTCGCAACTGAACTAGGTGTTCAGGTGACTGCTGATTTGAAAATAGTTGATCTGAAACAGAAAATTATTGAGAGCAGAGATTATGACGAAGTATTCGTCAAAGAAGTCTTAAACACGATAATAGAGGACCGAAAAGAGAGGGAAGAAAGAGAGGAACGTAGGAGACAGGAAGAGGAACGTAGGAGACAGGAAGAGGAACGTAGGAGACAGGAAGAGGAACGTAGGAGACAGGAAGTAGAGGAACGTAGAAGACAGGAAGAAGTAGAGGAACGTAGGAGACAGGAAGAAGTACAGGAACGTAGGAGACAGGAAGAAGTAGAGGAACGTAGGAGACAGGAAGAAGTAGAGGAACGAAGAAGGAAAGAACAATATGATTTAGAGAGATTAAAACTTGAAGCTGAGATAAAGTCTCAAACCACCGGACAGGTCCGGGCGAAAACGGAATTGCGACATCTGATGCAGAAATTTGACGACAAAGAAGGAGATATCAGTCTATATTTATCACTGTTTGAAAGGCAAGCAGAATGGGCTCAAATTGATAAAGAAGAATTTGTATCTCATTTGCTAGGACTACTTCCTTACGAAGTAACACAAATAATAGCTAGAGAACCCTCTGATAAAGCTAAAGATTATGAACATGTGAAGACTTTATTGCTAAAGCGTTTTAAATTAAGTCCTGAAAGGTTTAGGCAGAAATTCATGAAGCATCAAAAAAGTACCGAATCAACATGGGTGGATTTCAGCTATGAATTAGAAAATTATTGCAAGGAATGGGTAACTGGTTTGGGAGTTGAGAGTTTTGAACAGTTGTTGGACTTGATGGTGATTGATCAGCTTAAGCGTCGAGTCCCTCCTGAAATTCGAGATCATTTTCTTGACGAATGGGTAGAAATGATTTCGTCCAAGAAATTAGCCGAAAAACTTGATGCCTACGAAAACGTCCGTGGAAACTTCCAAAAAAATCTTGCAGCCGATCGGCGGAAAGGGAAATACAATCCAAAAACTCAAAGTAAAACAAATTCCGATGATAAAAATAATGCTGAAAATAAATGGCCTTCAAAGTTTAATTCGGGAAGCAAGATCTATCAACCTAGTAGTCCACGTCCAGATGATAAATATGAAAAACGAAAGTCACTGCAATGTTACCACTGTGGGTCCTATCAGCATCTAAGACCTCAGTGTCCAAAACTTAAGAATAGTACTGAATCTTCTGCTAATCTAAACAGAATTAGTTCAAGACCGGACGATGAATTTCTGTTACCTTATACTAGTATTGGATACGTAAATGGCTACAAAATTCCTATATTAAGAGATTCAGGTGCTAGTATTGATATAGTTTGTCGTAAATACATCACGCCAGAAATGCTGACAGGTGAAAAAGTGTGGGTGCAACAACCATTAGATTTAAATCCAACCTGTTTACCCTTGGCTGAAGTCGAACTAAACTGCGATCTCGGACATGTAATAACCAAGGCTGCCATTATTGGAAACAAACTCGACAAAGGAAGGTATTTATTAGGCAACCGAACTGCTGCACTACTGAATGAAAAAAAAGAACCTGAAAATCACTCTCACCAGGTTAATACAGTGACTACTAGAGCTCAAACGAAAAGAGATGCGGAACAAGTTTTTGAAAAATATGGCCGGCTTCTAAGATGCGATGTCAAATACGGAATGTATGGAACATCAGGAAGAAGAGGTTCTGGAAGGACTGGCATGGCATATGCATTTGTTGATTATGATGATAGACGAGATGCAGAGGATGCCATAAAGTATGAAAATGGACGAGAAATTCGAGGCCAGAGCATTGTTGGGGAATGGGCTAGAGGGCCATCCTATCGCTCAGGGGGTGGTTCTAAATATCAGCGAAGTTCAAGTTATAGAGAGAGTTACGGACGATCATCACGTCAGAATAGTGAAGAATGTTATCGCTGTAGACGGACAGGACATTGGGCTCGTGATTGTCCTGAACTTGAAAGAGATAGATACTATCCTCGTTCTAGACATCGTTCTCGTACAAGGTCTAGGTCAAGATTACACCGTCACAAGAGGAGTAGTCGATCTAGGAGCCATGATCGTCACAGAAGGAGTTCTTCTGGCTATCGCCATAAAAGTAGAAGTGTAATCAGAGATAAAAGAGTAAAGGCGAGGTCACCCAGCCGATCTGTAACACCATCCAAGTTAGTTTTCCGTTCACGATCAAGGTCGCATGGAAAAAGTCGAAGAAAATATGAAAAGTCATCTAAAAAGTCGCGCTCAAGAACTTTTCCCTTCGGAAAAGTTTCTCCGTTGAGGGAGAGATTGTAACAGCTTTAGATATTGTTGCAATAATAATCTTAAACTTTTGAAATAGTTGAATTTGAAATCTATATGTTAATAAATGGCAATGTTTGAAACGCCAACACGAGAGCTGCGTGCGGTTCTCGCACGAAGTAAGAAAATCATTTTAATTTAAAAAGAGATAGAATACGTTTTGGCTGTTAATTTTTGATGTTACCTTTTCTTCGACTTATATGTTGCAGTTATGAAATTGATCTATTAAATAAAGTTTGCTGTGTTCCAATGGAGTTTGCTTTAATTACGAAACAAGCATTACAGCTCCCCTAATTCTCTAATGATTATTCGAATTTCAGGTATTTCACTTATTATTCTGATTTCACGATTTTCAGCATTGCTAAACTGACTTTAGAAATCTGTTAAACGTAATTTTTTAAAATTATTTGGGCTTTTGCAGATATTATAATTTTGTATTTCAGAAATGCTGAAAGTTTCGTTTTGTTGCTTAGTGACCTTTGTTACCCAAAAAGGCTGATGCCAATGGATTAACGTCTACAAAATATTTCAGATTTATGCCTTAGAAGATAAACAAATTTTAAACAAAAACATCCAGATAATAAACCTACAAGTTGCAAATAGAACGAAATCATATTTTTAGGGTCAAAATGACGCCAACAGCAGTTAGGTATCTAAACTCCTGACAGTTTAGCAGTAAATGAACGCAAGTCGGGTTTAATCTGAACTTACAGAATTATATACGGACATAAACTTTAACAGGGTGCACAAAATTCACGGTTTAATGAATTTTGTGAATTTTGTGCCTGGCTTTCTGAAGACTGAGATGTATCAGTGTAGGAAATGGAAAGATACGCTTGATGAAGTACAGCTTTAGAAAGATATTCTCCTAAGCTCTTTAACAATTCAGGCCAAAGTTCCGATATTGAATGAAGATCAAGAAAATCGCTTAGAAAGAAGGGTTGCTGATTCTTCGAAATTTCGAACACGCACGGTTCTAGATGGATAGATTCAAGAGACCATTGAGTTGCTTTTCAGGACTTTAAAACTTACTCTAAACTTTGTACAATATTTTGCACAATAGTGTTTTCTTTTTAATCAAAACAACTGAAAGTGGGGTTTATTTCTGTTTTTTTCTCAAAACACCTTTAGCGATTTTACAAAAGGATTGTTTTAACAGCATACTCCGACTTGGTTAGCTGGGAAAGAGAAAAGTTTACGTCATATGGGGAATACACGACAGATTTCTAGTGCTAACTCAGCTCATAAGGTTAACACTAAGCCCATTTGTACTTTATTGTACAAGTAAAAGAAGCACTGTAATCACAAAAAAAACCGGGTACCATATTTTAAAGAAAATATCCCTTTTGCCCGCTATCGAATGCAGTTTAACAATGTTTTTAGTGACATCTGTACGTAAAGCCAGAATAAAGGGTATTTTTTCTCAAAACAAATTACAAAACTAATTAAAAATGCACTCAGAAGACATTTTTTCGTGGTGTCTGTACGCATGTACGTATGTAGGTATGTATCTCGCATAACCCAAAAACGAGCAGCCTCAGAATGTTGAAATTTTGTATATAAGACTGCTACAACATGTAGCTGTGCACCTCCCTTTTTGGTGGCAATCGGCCGCACCAAAGTTATATAAATATATATCTATATATATACATATATGCTCCCTCTGTTACTCCGCTCCATGAGCTCAGTAATTTTATTCTTATATGTTGGTAAATTAAGCATTTTCTGCTTTAAAAAATGATTGAATTATGCTGTTCTTATCTTCCGGTTAAGATTTTTATGTCTTTAGTTAAGTTCCACGCAATAGTTGTAGTGATACCAACAATTTAAACTTTGTTTAATTGGAGCTAAGCTCATTTTTTTTACCACAGCAGCCATATTTGTTTACATTTGAAACTTAGTGAATTTGTTTACATTTGAAAGTTAGTGGATAGTGGATTTGCTGCCAATCTAGAGAAACTAAGCTTCGCAACAACAAAGATAACGTATTCTCTTATTGTTGCGAATCAAATCATGCTTAATCCATTCCGAAATTATCATTTAAGTTATATAAATTATCCCATATATTGGCTCAGCATGTTATTAAATTATCCCATATATTGGCTCAGCATACCGTCCACAGTAAATTAAGTTACTTTCTACACCTTCAGTGCCTTTTTGCCTAGGTGAGACCAATAGAAAACTTTCAGTTTCGTGTACCGAAAAATCGGCCTTCTTGCAAGCGGACAGAATTGCTTGCTTTTGCTTAGAAATTCTAATTTTAATTGTAAATTGTTTTAAATGTATTTGTGTTTATATTTTTGTATATTTTAAAATTTTTAATAAAGATATTTTAAGGTTTTATGTATTTGTGCCGTGTCGCGAAGTAAGAACTGAATTAATTGAAGGAGAAATATATCTCAAATAAAATTAGAGGAAATAAGTTTGAACGAAATGCAGGGGAAAATGCGTATTTAATATTGCGTACAAGGAAGTCATGTGGTGTACACAACAGATTTTTTAATTTATGTTAAATTCCTGGTGTCAATGCACCTTCAAAATTCAGTTTCAGTTTAAGATGCAAATATTCAAGAATCGTGAAAACTTAATTTAGCATAGCACATCAACTGCATAAATACTGTATGCTAATCATTAAACTACTACAGTAACTGATTAGTATTAATTTAGTACATTATTTCAGCATTTTGGTAGTGCCAGAGTAGGAATGGTTAATGATAACAGTGTTTCAAAGAATTTTTGAGTTCTTTATTAAGAAATCTAAGTAACACTTCTGATACCAAACTGAACATTCTATCTTTAGCTCTGAATTAAACTAGAGAGTCCTTCAAATAGCATAATATCAGAAGAACAATATACACTACGCAAAAAAGAAAAAAAAAGGCAGTTCAATATCTCCCTTTCTACTGGGCCGATTGACAAAATTAAATTGTGTTTTTTATGACTCGAATGCGCGGATTAGGATATGTATTAGATTTATATATAGCATTGTTCTACCACACGTATTTTGACACAAAATAGGACTTTTTCTGAAATGACATGCCATTTGTTTTCCATATTTCCATTCTACGACAGTAAATACGTATGCCTAAATTTGCAAAATTTGGCACAAAATTTAAGGATAATTTCAAAATTTTATATTTTCGCATTTTTTTTAGTTTGCGAGAGAAATAATTCATTTGGAGAACATCTTAATTCATAGCAACGTATTTTCCTTTCCTCCTTTTCATTGTAGACGAGAGGAAAAAACATCATCTTTCATTCTTTCAAATACAACGTGCGTAAGCCACATGTTCACCATTATCGTTTATAACAAATATGCCAAATTTCAATACGCGCCAATATGTAAATTTATGTGCATCTTAGAAAATTTTTAATAAAAAAATCTAATTTTTTTGCACTTGTGCCTAGAAATAGATCTACTTTAAGGCTATGTTAAAAATTTCAAAGCTTATAACACAAATTTTTTTTCGAAAAATTTATAAAAATTATTTAAAAATACAAATTTGAAAAAATAAAAAATATCTGAAAGGTTTCAGTTTTTAAATTACGTCCAAAGGGGCGTTTTTAACGTTTTGTGTGTTACCTTTATTTATTAAATACCATGTTCTTTGCACTTAAACCATAAAATTCAGTTCAAGAACAATATCGCAAAATAATTTTAAAATGAGTATATCTTTAGAATTTCCGATACACAGTTCCTCGCGTTTCAGATAATTTTTTTTTCTCCCGTAGACTGTTGCCATTGCTCGCTTTTAAATCGTTTGAGTTTGTTCATCAAAATTCCTTAAAGTTTTACTGAATATCAAATAGATAATAAAACAAATTCCAAATTTCAAGTTTGGCCTTCCAGATGCGCATATTTGGGTGGAAACTTACGTTATTCAAATTTGGATGGCTCTAGGTACCGCTGTTTTATCACATTTGGAGAAATATACATACATTTATACAGATTCTTCATTATTTAATTTCTTTAAATATAATACAGCGCTGCAAGATTTGGTGGCAACTGTTTGGAAAGTAACTTTAATGTAAACTTTTAACGTTTCCGACGCAAAATCTCAAAAAGTAAACAATAGTCATTCAGGCACAAAGCCCCTTTGGACTAAAAATAAATCATAAAAAATTCGCATATTTTATTTGAAATGAACAATTTCGAAATGTGACAGGAAGGATAAAATAAGTTTAATAAAAAAAAAGAAATTAATAGATACATACCAAATTTAACTAACACTGAGGAGCTAAAATTTTGAGAGCTAAATTTTCAAAAACTACTTCTGCGATTTTTACAAAACTTGGTAGCTTGACATAATTTGAGTAGTTAAATCGAAATATAGAAAAAATGGCATGCCATTTCAGAAAAAGTAAGATTTTGTGGCAAAATACCTATATTAGAACAACGCTATATATAAAATCTAATATATATCGTAAGTCGCGCTTTTGAGACATGAAAAAACGCTAGCTGAACTTGGCCAATCGGGCTAGTAGAACGGGAGCTATAGAAATGTCTCCCTACCCCCTTTTTTTTCCTTTTCTTTTTTTCTTTTTTTTTCACAAGGTACTTTACACGATAATAAATATCCAGCATATATTTTGCAAAAATTTCAACATTTCGAATATAAAGAATATTAATGTAAATTATTAAAAATACTGTATGGTTTAGAAAAAAACAATAGTATCAGATACGTTGTAGAGTCATTAGGAATTTTTTTTTTGAAGCAGGAGTCATGAACAATGAGCAATGCTTTATCCTGGACTAGAATCACGGACCTCTCGAATACGCGCCGAGCGTGGTGACCACCACACCCCGGAGGCATGCCGAGAAGGCGAGAGAAATACCTTATAATGTATAAAATCGGAAGCAATAACAATAAAATACTTTTCTGTACGTAATACGTTATTTGAGGTGTGAATTTAAGTTCTTTCAAATATTAAATACTCACATTAATTTCACACATTAAGTACTTTAAAGGCTTGTCTAACAGTTACAGAAGACTATTAAGACGTAATTTTATTAACTAACCATATTCAGCTTTTGACTGAAGCTTTTATCAGTTAAAAGGTCTTCAGCAATTTCAAGGAACGGAAAGCAGTCTAGACCTTTTGAAAGCAAGTAACTTTAGCACAATACTTTACTCTGAATTGAAGGTTTTCATTTTGCAAAGTAATAATTAAATCTTATTCAATAATCATTTCAGCACCAGTCATAGAACATATTTTGCCAGATTTTTAATTTCAAGCTAATTTACATCTATAATCGTTATCAGATCAATCTTGATTAAATCTAATCGAGTTAAGGCGTTTGAGTATTCTATCTTATATTTAGCACAGTTTTATTAAAAAATCATTAAGTTAGAATAACTACGAAATCTTTATTTAACACGTTAGAGTAGCTCAGGTAGAACACAAATAGAATACAAATCAAAGTTAACAGTCTTTATAAATATTTAAAATCGAGGTGTTGAAATATAGATCGTATATGTTCTCTAAGTATAATCTGTTGTAAGTTCTATCTTATAATGTAAGGGATTCATTTATACGTTTAAAACAGCATCAGGCTTACCTGTTAGGCAATATTTTCGTGAGTATATTACATAAAAGGAGGTAACATGCTGAAAAGAATGAAACACAAATACAACGTTAGCACAAAATCTTTTTTTAAAAGTTCTGCATCTGAACATAAATAGAATCCTCTCTCGCCAATAAAGATCGTTTGGCTCTCGTTTGTTTTTTTGACGTTGCCGAATTTCAATATACAAAAGTAACACTAATTTATTCTAACAAAATGTATGCTCGTAAGGAAATTTTTTATAAAGAAAAACGTGTTTTGTTCATCGGAAGCAAATGCGCAGAGAGACTGAAAATATATTCAGAAATAATCGCCAAGATTACATTTCATATTTCTGATGCATTCACACTTTAAATGCAACACTCTTGAAACCCACTTCTCTAAGACGAAATCTATGAAAGAAGTCAGGGTTTAAAACACAGTTAAATAACAGGACTGAATATCTCCAACAGTTATACTCTCCATAAATGATTAAAGCCACCCGAAATTTTATGTGGTTATTCTAGAATTAATACCATTGTATTTTGCAAGCTCTTGCATTTTGCTCATAAATTTTATTTTCAAATCATGTGCATTAACTATAGCCTCCAAATATAGGAACCTTTGAAACACCAAAACAAAACTTTCTTCTTTACATTCTCAGATATACCTGGGTTTAGAAAGAATTGTTTAACAGACAGTACTGCTGGGCCCACCAGCGGTGAACAGTAAAGTCCCTGAACACTGGTAGTTCAGTCCGCGGTTCGAAGCCCAGAGAACGATGTGACCGCATGGGCATTTTCGAGGTTTTCCCTATGCATAAGTTTATACTAGTCAGTTTCCCTTGGAAAGTCCTCCGTAAAGGCTGAACTGTAATTTTAACATCCAAAATCGGCATCTTTCCTCAATAGTTTAACATATCATTATACATAATCCAGGAATCTTAAACAATCTGTTAAAGCAACATTTCCTCTCTACGTTTCGAAGATCGCATATTGTATTTACAAAGATAGTATCATATCATACAGATACGCATTTAAATATAGTTATAATCAAATATTTGTTTGTATTCAGAATACGGCAATTTTTAATGCCATTAATGGACTTACACGACGGTAATCCCATTTATAATACAAAAATAGAATTAATGAGACTTTTAAATAGTACAAAAGCTTTCGCAATTTTAGATTCCATAAATAGTTTTGTAAGATTTTTAGTTTATTAATTTATTATCATATTGTAACTCTGATTAATTAAGTTATCCTGTCTTAATAAATATAATTGTATAAGGTTCTCGGTATTTCGAAATATTGTACTTTCATTTAGTTTATTTACCGCTCGTGAAATAACATCAGAAAATTTTCTCTAAATATAAGGTGTTAAAAATTAATGATTATATGGTTAAGCATACGTTAGTTGTAATATATTTTGTATTAAACCATTTGAAAATTAATATACGTGTATTACATGGAACAGTCTAATCTGGAAATGCAACCTGTGTCAGTCTATTTAATTAAGAAATGTACGATTAAAGTTAAATTAATAACTGAAGCAAATTAAAAGGCAAAACGGAGTTCTTGAAATTGTTTTAATTAACCTCTCATTAGGTAGTAAAAAAAGTAGATTAATTCTACAGCTTCCTAGACTTATCTTCTCCTGTCCTTAAATGCGTGTACAAAAAATGTGTTAAAAGAAAACGTCTATAAAAAAAAGAAAAATACGTCCATTAGATGCGTCGATAACAGAATTAAAGAATTCAAAACACATCCGCCAGAATACATACAAGCCACTGCTCTCAACAAAACTACAAATAATACATTCACCATCACCTAAATGCTGCCAACTATAATTTGCCAGTATCTGTAATGGAAAAACGTTACACCGAGAACCCGGTAAGCCATATTTATGAAGCAAAACCAAATGTTTCTCGTCACGCAACCTAACAGCTACCTGAAAAACACATACGGGGGCTCACCCGTAAACACAGCTACAAGAATCACGCCTAGAAATCGGATACAAAATCACCAGTCCCTGTCAGTGAGTGGCATCGAGGTTTCGCCACAATAAAAAGCCGCCATCTTTTTCTAACCCTTAAGAATTCCGAACAAAGATGTTTCTTTTACCCTTGCAAAATCTAAATTACACTCAAAAGTAATCGATTCAATTCAACATCTCTGACATTCACGGTCAATTGAGTTAACACGGTGATTATTTTTGGACGGAGAGAGTGAAATTAAAAAAACAAAGAAGAAAAGTAGTATCAAATTCGAAACCAATTGAATAGGAATGTGATTATTCGCAATGCAGCTTGCGCGGTGCAATAATTATAGACGTTGTGTCCGTTGCAACACACGTCCAAACCGTGGGCTTTTGTATGTGATCTGGATTTCAGTTGAATGACCATAGTTAGGACTGAATAGCCACAAATTGAGCAAAAAAAAGCAACATGCTGCACGAGTATCATTAGGAAATTAAATGGTAACAAAAGGCGTTGGGTATGATATAACTGCCACGATATCAATAAAAATTTGTTGAATTATTTTATTGGTTACTCATTTGAATTAATTAAGATGTTTCGTTCATATTATAATAGAATTAGAGAATCTTCAGTCGTAAGAAAAAAGTACACTGAAGTATGTAATGCATGCAGAAGTAGGTATAGCCATTGTTGCTGAATTTTCTTAAGGAATGCTTTATCATCAAATTAGTTTTAACTCAATTTCTTGAGTAACTGTCAAAAACGGATACATCATAATGTAACTCTGAGGTTTTGTTAAATAAAATAGTACCAAATAAAAAATGCTTTAAGAAGATTTTTAAAAAAATATTTCTCCATCAAATTAGGGATTAAAAGAATTTTTGCTTTTACATTACAAAGAGTAAATCCTTCATGTTTGTGTACGTATGTATGCTTACAGATACTTAAGCCACAGTAACAAGTCAAAAAACTTAAATATTTTTTTGCGATTCTGTTCAAATTTTTCTTTCGTTTTTGAAAGGGTGACAGAAAATAAATTCATTTTTAATCGGATTATTTTATTGAATAATTTATTATTAATTTTCCCCAACTGTTGTTAGATACATTATGTCAGTGAATGGTTAAATTTCATATATTTTCAATAGTTAGATGTTCTTAATGAATATGAATTTATTTTTTATAATTTGTGTATTGCGCTCCAATAGTGAGAATGTGCAAGATGTATAGCTGTTGTAAGCAGTAAAAATATGGCCTTCTTTGTTTACCAGAAACGAAATGGTATTTTCTAATTTAAAACGATTTCAGTTAACCTTTGCAAGTGATTTGTAATTCCTATTACAAGTGAAATAAATCCTAAATTTTCTCGAATTAAAATCCTAAAGCGCTTTCGAAAATTTCAAATCACTTGAATCCTTCAAAGAAGAATAAAACGAGGAAAAAATTTAAATGATGTTAAAAAGTTTTAGTTAAAGCATAATTTTAAAAATTTGCGTTTTATGGAAAACAAACTAAAAAAAGTAATGCATATTATTTATTAAGAACATAGAAAGGAAATTTAGTAAATGAAGCAAGAAACTAAAATTCTTCAATCTTGAAATTCATTTTCTCAACGTATTTTAGCTCTTTTAACAGTCAACATATGTAAATACAAAATATGGAACACTAAATTCTCTCCAGAGAATTAAAAAAATCAGATCGTTTCTCTTTTAAAAATTAATAAATGGTTCCTGATATTATTGCTCATTGTTAGTGTAATTATGAATTTGTAAATAATTTTGCAAATATTGTAATCTTTTTCTTGAAGAATAAATATAATCTATAAAGTATCAATAAAACTAATTTTTTGAAGCTTCTGAGTTATTAAAAAAAAGAAAATTATGACAGACATAGCATTCAAGGAATTCGAATGAGGGAAAAGTACTCAAAGTTTCGAGTTTTTGAATCTCAAATGTTTCCGAAATTCCCGCGATCCGGGATTCCAATCTCTCATTTCTGATTCTTATACATGATATTGTAGAGACATTAGGTTATTTCGAACCAGGAGACGTGAAAAATTAGCAAAGCCTTAAAGGGGGCTCGAACCATAGACCTCTGGAATGCGCGTCTAGCGTGCTGACCACTACACCACGAAGACGTGCAAAGAAGGTGGGAGAAATACCTTATATACTCCCCATTTAAAAGGGCGATTGAGGTTTTGGGGACCCAATCGCCAAATCCCAATGATGGAGAATCATCATCCACAACCTTTTTAGTTCGGACGCCAGTGTAGAGACATTAGGTTATTTCGAGCAGGAGACATGAAAAATGAGCAACACCTTCGCTGGGACTCGAACCACGGACCTCTGGAATACGCGCCGAGCATGCTGACCACTACACCACGAAGGCATGCGAAGAAGGTGGGAGAAATACCTTATAATATTCTTTTGTAAAAATATTAGGATCGTTCTTCCGCTTATATTGCCTAGAAAAATATATGGGGCAGTCGAAGTTATACAGACAATTTCAGCTCAAATTTTATTGAGAAACGCGGAAGATACGAATGTGGATGTGTGGCGTATGGATTACTGGTTGCTACACATCCACATTCGAGAATTATAGTAATTGAGTTGAGAATTATAATAATTAAATTTGTTTCTGTGCATTCCTCAGTGAATTAGACATATAGAACAAAGTTCGGTTACGTTGAACAAAATTCAGTTGGTTCAAGAACCAGTGTGCAAATTCAATACAAGACGACTAATTTGCAAGTATCTAGTTCTGAACCCTTTACTTTGGAAGAAGTTGGTAACTAAATCCATTTCGCCCAGATAGCAATGCTCATTTAATGTCTCAAAGGTTTTACGTTTTAGCTCTAATCCTATAGGAAAGCGTTCCGATACAGTCCTTGTGCTTTGTTTGCTTTCTCGTCCATAGCTTAAAATGTACATCCGCATTCTTCTGGTTTGTGAAATAATAGATATCTCCAAAAATTCTTAGTAGACATGACAAGGACATGTCCTGGATGCAAAGAGTATTTTTAATATTATCAGATTTTTGGCATTTTCTAGCGTACCTTTGGTGATCTCCTTAGAAGGTAACCTTAAATTCTACAGTTCTAAATACCGTAATCTTATAAGAGAAGCTAGCGAAAGACAGGAAGTATTTCGTCTATGCAAAATATAAACTTACTCAACATTGAGAGCGTAAAAAAAAGTGAATCCGCAATATTTAAGAAGTACTGGCGAAACGTACATATGAAACAGAGAGTCTGAGCCGTCCTTGTGAAAAGCCGTGCTGTGAAACAATTGTATGCTAAAATATTCACAATAAATAGTAAAATACATGGAAGTTTGCAATTATATAACTATTCAGATTTCTGTAATTGCTTTAAACAAGTATTCGAATTTGCCAAAACCTCTACACACATGAAATGCAGTTTTCTTACACTAACAAACTTGAATACAATCTGAAATACGAGTGAATCTGAGCAAGAGGGTAAAACTTTAAGGGGTGATAGAACGCAGCTATACAAGTAATATTCGTCACATAAAGTCTAGGCGGAAAGCAAAGAGCGAGCTGCTAGGTGGCATTGTAAATGGTATAAAAAAGGTCGGTCCTCGCACTCAGCCGCATTTTCTACGGTAGATTTCTGAGACGATGGCTGGTTAAACGAACCACGAAATTTCCAGGGCGATGGCTTAGTCGACCATAGCTTGTCCACCAAGATCATCGGATCTCTCGTGTTTGGACTTTTTCCTGTAGGGCGACATGAAAAGCCTAATGTACGAATGTCCGTTTGAAACGAATATGGATCTAGTTTTCAGTTCCGCCGTTGTTGCCGATGATACAAAGGAAATGCCTGGTGTCTTGGCAAATGTGCATCAGTGCCTATCACACAAGTGTGAAGCCTGCATTACAGCTAGCGGAAGGTCTTTTGAGCAATTTCTTTTAACATGAACATCAATTATATTCCTGTTAATAAAATGTTTTACAAAGTAACTCCTGTTATGTGTTAATTCTCTAAATGTTTCAGTGAAAACCTACCTTTGAACTTCTCACAGTTTGCATTCCGAGCATGCATTCTATGACGAATATTGCTCGTATAGCTGCGTTCCATCAGTTCGTTAAGTTTTGCCTTTTGTTCAGATTCACCCTGCATATACAAAATAGGACGCGAATACTCGAAAAACTAAGAAAAGCACATAGTTCTCTGTAAGTTTTAAAATGCGCAAAAGAGATTCCATAAGTCATTGGAATGCAGTATAGATATTAAATTGAAAATATTTACAGAATACCTTAAGCGTAAGACTATGCAAGAAGAAAGATAGGGAACTACGAGGAGGTAAATAGTATAGAGACTCACATACATTCTTTTTTTGTATGCATGGCAGTTTCATAATGCAAAATAGCCGTAAAATTAAAAGGATTGTTTACTCTTATTTTGCTGTAGAAATGTTTTAACTTGATGAATTCCTGAATCATTGGTAATTTGAAGACCTTTTTCAAGCTGTATTTTAATGCAGTATGGGACCTCAATGACATTTCTAAAATAATTATTTTGAAAACAGAGGAAACCAGTGTGCATACGTCTGAATGGAAAGATGTTCTATCGCTTTACCGCTTGAGTTATGTCTATGCCTTTTATGCCAGAAATACTTATTTTAGATGCATTCTATCAACTCTTACATTTCTGACCAAGAGTTTTTAAATCACACCCTTTATTTTCACTATACAAGTACTTTTTATAACAAATGCAACTGATACTATATATTAATTAGTATACGCATAGCTTGTCTTCGAGTGTTAAGACAAAATTAGTAAAATAAATAAGATATGGCTAATCAGACAACAAAATTAAAACGAAAATAATACAAATTAATAACAATGAAAAACAAAGAGAAAAAAAATATTATAAATATACAAAATAACTAGAGGAGTAATAATGTATGGCTTAACAATGCACAGTAATAGAGTCTCACAAGCATAGAAATGTAATTAACTTTTATGCTGAAAGATAAGCAACAATAATTAACGCTAATTTTAATCGAAATATCAGGTCCTATTTGATTTATAATATTGCTACATTCTCTGGCCTATTTAATCAAGTACATTTTCAGTTTAGTTTTATATAATTAGTTGTGAGTTCACAGTTTCCTAGGGGTCAGCCGAAAACATTGCGACAAAAGGACCGCCGACAAAAACATTGCGGAGAAAGCAACACAAGGCTAACACATAGTCGTGCAAAACTTCAGGGGGAAAAAGAAAGCAAACAGAAAACACCGCAGTTTTAAAACATCGTGGGGCAAAACACCGTCGTCTAAAATAAAATAGTTCGTAAACATCGCAGTTTTAAATCATAGTCGTGGAAAATATCGTGGTAAAAAATGAAGCCCTGAACAAATCACGGCATGACCATAACATCGGAGACATGGGTTTTTAGACTTTAAAATTTGTAAATGTGTATTCGCATAATGATTTGTGAGCGTTAAAAGGAAAGAGAAGTGTTTTTATTCATTTTACATTTTTGAAAAACTAACAAATGTTTACTAAAAATGCAAGGAGGAAACTAAAGCATTCAAAACTGAAAGTGAGTAGAAAATGAAATCTAAACGTAACAGTTAAAGAAATTTTAAACTTGTATATTTAAATATTAAAGGTCATTATTTAATTAATCTCTTTTATAAAGATATATTGGTAGCATTTTATAAAAAACATAGTCTAAGAAAACATTAGAAAAGGGAAAATGAGTAACTGCATGAGGTTACCTTTAAGTAGTTAGTTATCTAAATTAAAATTACATTCATTGCTATGTTTTGTATTAATTTTCTACTCATTTTCAGTTTTTCAATGCGTAAATTTACTTGTTTTTTTTTGTAAATTTATTAAGTAATTGAAAAATATTAAATATATAAATAAAAATATTCCTCATTCTTTCTAGCGCTAAAAATCATTATGCGAATATACATTTACAGCTTATAAACTCTGAAAAACACATGACTGCGATTCTGTCGTTATGCAATGATTTGTATGTTCTTTATTTTTTCCACGATATTTTTTGCGACGATGGGTTAAACTGTGAAATCCTTGAACGGCTTTATTTTTGGCAATGATGTTTTATACCACGACGCTTTAGATTCGTAGTGTTTCTCCTTACTTTCGTTTCTTCCGCGATGTTTTGAATGACGATGTTTTCGCCTTGCGTTCTTTTCTCCGCTACGTTTTCTTCAGCGATGTTTTCACATGTAACCTTTTCCTTTCATTCATAACATAAATAATATTCAAAAATATAGACTTCTTTAATTCAGAACGTCTCACTTTGGACCTGCAGTTTTTCATTAATGTGCGACAATTTGCAATATTCGTCAAGTTACAATCATAGATGATTTTACTTTGCAACATATTGTTACGTGTTTCGTATTTAGTAAGACATTTTTAGTAGAATTATTAATTAAAATTGTTTTATTTTCTCGTGCAATGCAGCACGTGACAAATTTTAAGAGAAAGCTACTTCGGAAAAGAAAAAAAATACAAGAGCACGTACATTTAACATTGAATAAAAGTTTATCTCTATAATTATTCTATGTTAACTGTAACCATAATTCTACTCTTTTTGCCTTCCAGAAATCGCTAGAACTGTCTCGAGCGGCCGATTTAAAAAGCTGTAAAAGCCGAAGCGAAACATCTCAGCTCGGTTGTTGTTATTTACTTAGCTAGTGTAATTTTGTTGATCGGATTAGGTTTCTCTGCGCTTTGCGTTCTATTTAACGTTTTAGCAGTTTAAAATCTAGCTACTGATTATACTGCGTGATATTGTGATATTGTACGAATATCTTTGAGGTAACATCCTGCGCTTTGTTATAATTTTTGTCATAAGAATAAATTGTATTAATTTCTTATCGGACTTGTGTATTCAGTCTATTACGAACTAGTAAACACAACAACAATATCAATCAGCTATTAATTGCTTAGAATGTATAAAAAGCTATATTTAATCATAATTTATAAGTTTATCAGTATTCACTGTGTAATTCTGTTTCGCTGAAATGTGAATTTCGTTAAAAAATGAAGTTTTCCTCCTTTGGTCAATTAAATGTGTTTCAGGATTAAACCTAATTCAATCAATATCCTTAAGCATGTCTTCTGTTTAATATTAGTGTAAAATTTACTCGCTTAAAACTTGTATAATCAAAAATAAGAATATAAACAAAAATTCTAATTAAAATATTTAAAATCTGAAATAATTACATTAAATGATTATTTTTGTGTTTTACGAATCTATGAATTCTGAGGTTTGTAACTGTCAAAAGCAACACGTTTTCGTTTATTATACCTCTAATTGCACGAAAATTCTGTAACACAGTAAAGATGGCTTAATGGCTTTAATTTGAAGAAGATCCTAACTGTAATATCGATTTCCTCTTGAAAATACTAGAAAAAAACATTAACTGCTTGCATGAACTGTTTTTGTCGAACTGAAAAATCATCTTCACCAAAATATTTCTCCTGCATTCACCACTTGTAAATTGGCAACACCCGAAAGCATTAATCATCAATTTCTCCCAGCTCATGCATTCAAAGCATTACTAGGCCGTGGCACCATTTAATACTTCTTTCGAGACATGGTTGAATCGTTGCCGTTTCGGTCCGGGATTAAGTAGTTGCAAGAAAACAGGAAAACTTCCGTTAAATGCCCAAACTTTGATCTTTTCCTTTTCCTTCTCCCTTTAACCTCTCCGGATTCTCGTTCCCGTTCCGCTTTCGGAGCAGGAAATATGAATCCCTATCTTATTTCCTTCATCATATCTAAGAGGAAGGTAGAGAGCTACAAGAGAAAAAAAAATTCCATAGGGGGTCTATTACGTGACTATCAAGCAAATTGCACGCTTTACTTTTGCGTCGCTACGCCTGAAGATTTTTGTCGTTGGATGACAGATTAAACGGTGGAAAGAAATTGGCACTGCCTAGTTCTTTAAATGCTCCTGTGTATAACTATGAGAGATTTTCTGCGAAGCGAAAGTTGGAAATGGGGGAAGGTTGTTGGGGGACATCAAATGCGAAGAGCAAACAAGTTTGTAGTTCTTACCCAGTTCGTCATCTTTTTCTTAAACCTAAAAAAGAAAATATGAATAAAGAAATAAATAAAATCATTTCCGTAGAACTTTGATTCAAAATAACTAGTGATTTTTTATTGTTTTTTTATTTTATTTTATGCAGACTGGACTGAGTGACTTCTTTTCAGTTTATTTGCCGATTTTTATATTTATACGTACTTCCTTTTTACTTTACTCAGCAAAAATCAACAACATTGAAAGTTTCAGATATAGGGGAAACAAATTTTTCAGGGTACTTTTCCATTTTTTTTAAATTTTATATTTATTTATTTTCCTTTTTTCTTTCCTTTTTTTTCTAAACTTCTTTCCTTCCCATTTCTTCTTTTCCACTTATTTTACTCAACGTAGTTTACGTTTCATATGCCTGTTGTGTCGACTCCGTTGATATGATGATTAGCAAAGTTAGCTTCAGACGTTTCAGTTCGAGTAAAGAACATGTTTGCGGCTTTAAAATACTTCTGAAAAATAAAATTACTTTAATTTATCTGTATGAAAGTTCTGTAGCAGAGGTGGTGATTTACTGGCCCTTAGCCAGGTGTAAAGACAGTAGATTTTCTCTTCCAGAGGACGCAGAATAACAGATTAACCATAATAACAGGTCTGTTGTCTTTATAGGGGGATGCAAGGGTGCAGATAGAGGGATTCTTGGAAAATCCTCTATCAATATAAGGATAGTGAAATAAAAATTCGGTCAATCACTACTGAACCTCAAGCATTTAAATAACTGCAACTGCACTGTTTCACCTTACAACATATTATGAAGAAAAATTTATGTGGCTGTAGGCCTGGACATTCTGATTAGAACACCACCATTGTTATTTTATGTATGGTAAATCCTGGCAGTAGTTACACGGACAAGACACACAAACAAACATACCCTGTTGCGTTCTCATCTATTATTGATGTAAGCATTCAGAGATCTTGGTGACTTTACACAACCATATGTCAATTTTGAGAGAAACCTAGAATGTGGAATCCCAGAAATTGTCAGTTATCAACACCCTCTATAAAATATTTCGATACTGAAGCTGCTTTCTTCTTAGGCTGTTGCATAAGCTTTGTTCGATTTCTGAACTTCCCATCTTTGATGTGAAAGCAGTTTCCGCTGACCATTCTCCCAAATGAACATCTTGTCGCTGCTGAACTGATCCGATATTACTTGAGAGTAGTGGCACAGGATAGAGGCCCGGTGGCACAGTGGCTAGCACGTCGCGCAGAAGCACCACAGGTTCTGGGTTCGATTTCCGGGCCGGGCAAGGTTGACTCAGCTTTTCATTTCTTGAGTGGGTAGATAAAATGTGAACCACGGTCGCTGGAGAACTAAACACCAAGTTTACCACTTGTCCAGAGCATACGTTCATGCACTCCGAGGTCCATCGTCGAGAAAGCAGATATCAGGGCACTGCAGGCAATGACACAAGGGCTGTTGCGCCAGTGAGTTTAGTTTAGTTTAGTGGCAAAAAAGTTTAGTTTAGTTCATTTGTCAACTTGCTTTCTGTTTCTAAAAGGCCATTAGAATTTTGCGATAAGGTATATAAGGTATTTTTCCCTCCATCTGGCATTCCTTCATGTGTAACTGTAGCGCACTCGGTGCGTATTCGAAATGAAAGGTTTGAGTCTCGCGAGCCCATTGCACATATTTTACATCTCTTGCTTCAAAATAAGCTAATGATTGTATAGCGGCGCCCGAACTAAAAGGTGGTGGACAGTAATTTGTCGCCACTAGGATTTGGTGATTGAGGTTCGTCAAATCCTCAGTCGCTCTCTAAAAGGGGGATTATATAAGGTATATTTCCTTCCTTCCAGCATGCTTTGGTGGTCTAACGATAGCACAATCGGCCCTAACGAGCGGTCTAGTTTCAAGTCCCGGCGAGGGCATTGTTAATTTTTCACGTCTCCTGTATAAAAAAAACCTAATGACTCTATACTAAAAATAATAGATGATGAAAAATATCATACAATTTTAAAATAATACAAGCGCATTTTGGACATTACCATCTAATACAGTAAAATTTTTTCAAAAGATATTAAAGTTACAGCATCGTGATTGAAAACTTCAAAGTTTTCTTCAGAATCCACAGTTTCTTTTACCGAACTATTTAAAGAGAGTTACATCAGCGACCAAACACTAAGACAGAGTTTTCAGAGATCTGTAAACCTCGGTTTATGTACGCAATTAATGAGGTAATTAAAATTATTTCACAACATATTATGATATTTACTGCTTTTAGTGAATTTCTGAATCGCTTAAAGCGTACCGTTTCTGCTATCCGAACATAAATTAACTCAACTTGTTTAGATGGATATCACTGAAGATCCCAGGAAAAATATGTAAATAAAATGCAGATGCCATGAGCAAGCAGTTTCGAAATCGTTCAGTCGCTCTGTTCAAAGCATCGGACGTTTCGATTCTTGGATCCGTAAGATTATTCATAATAATTATTTATTCTTTTGTTTATTCCATTCTATCTGTCTGTTTGATTTCATCCTCGATATTTTTATTTAACCATTTTAGTTATAAACCAAATTGTTTCAGCTTTTAGAGCTTCTACCCTTTGAAAGCATTGTTCATGATTGAGGTATTTCAAACAGTAGAAATGTCTCAGATTAGAGATTGAAAATTTCCATTTGGCAATGATTTTAAAAAAGATAAAACCCTAAGCCTTGTGGATTAGAATGCAGAAAAATCAGCAATTAATAGGTATTTGCTACGGACACTACATTTTTTATTAATTTAGGTTTGAAATTAAATTTATAATAAAACAAATAATGCATGTTGAATATTCTAAAATTAATACTCGATTTTTTAATTTAAAAAATTCTTTATGGGTATTTACCGTAATTCTACTTGCTTCAAATAATTGAAACTATGGGACAGCTAAATTTATTCCCAGAACCATTAAATTTATCTGTTCCATACAGTACAAAAACATTTGTTTTCTCTTGCTGTTCTTACTGCGAGTTGCAGAATCGCTCCAATAATTACTCCAGAACTCTTCAGAATGACATCAGTAATGAGGTCTTTGTTATTCGTACCGTTGCTCTTAGTGGAAATATTTTCTGCTTTGATAACAGAATCACAGATATTGGTAACTTTTGACGGAATAATTTTCAGGAATAGGTTTATTTGTACAAAATATGGTTCAGGATATCATGAATTTAAGTATTTATAGAAATAAAAATGAAATCTAAATTTATCAGCCATTTTAAAAACAACAATTCTCAATTAATCTTAGCAGATACGTAAATGTTAAATTTGTATTTATTTGGACTCGTAATTCTAAAACGCTGCAATTAGAATCAGATGGTTCTTTTATACTTTCAACTCACGCCAAGACATAAATACGCAAATTCAGTATTTCTAGAAGAATGCTTTTAATGGTGTAAGTAATTTAAAATTTTGCAGAAATCACTATTAGTACTTAGTAAATGTGTAAAATTAAAAGAACGTTCTTTAAAGGATATTTCGCCCATGTTTCATAGTAGCCTGAAGTAAACTATTACGCGGCCATTTTGGCAAGGAATGAGCGTTCTTCTTTTCATTGAAAAATGCATTCTACAGAAGTACTTTATTCTCAAAATAAAATATAAAAAAAAGATAATCATGTTCTTGCGTGCATTTTATTACATTACCTATTCTAAGTCGATAACATTTTTTGTTTGAATTTAAATGCACGCGAAGTGTAAAACACATATTTCGTTTATTGAATTTATATAAATATGTACTTACATTAGCTTTAAAATCACATAGGCATCATTTATAACACGCACACGTAATCGTGTAAGTTCCGTTTTTATGTTTTCTGAAAAGAAATACAATTGCTCTTGAAGTTTCTGAATCTGAAATTGTGGAAGAAATGCATTTTCTAGAGTTTTCTGTATTCCAATTTAGAATCTCTCTAACGATGCAAAGGCATAATTTTATTTATTCCTTACTTTTTAAATGCATAAATATAATTTGCTTTTGTAAAAGCTAGCTGAGCCAGTTTTTATTATTTATTTAAGTTTTTCAGACTCAAATCTTAGATTTCCTTTCACGAAGACGTAATATTGTGATTATATTGATATATTCACCATGTGAATGCGTTCCTTTCACGATGTGAATATTGTGAATGAACTATTCATAAAAATACACGGTTAAAGAGGCTGTACTCATATTTATATCCCTCAGGAATTTAAAGAAAATTGCTTAATGTATTACCATTTTTACTGTCTAAATAATATTAGCTTCGGTTAGAATTCATTTATAGAAAGCCTTATAAGGATCTTCTCCCTCCTTTCTCCATATCTTCATGATGTAATTGGAAGCACATTCGACGCGTATTCGAGAGGTCCAGGGTTCGAGTCCCAGGGAAGGCATTACGCATTTTCAGGTCTCCAACATCAAAAAATGGCTCTGCAGTGGTACCCAAATAAATACCAAAACAAATAATAATTCGTCATCACCAGGATTTAAGATTGGGTCTCCTAATCTCCAGTCGCTATTTAAAAAGGGAAGTATATAAGGCATTTTCTTCCTCCTTTCTACATGCCTTCGGCTTGTAAGTGGAAACATACTCGATGCGTATTCTGGAGATCCGTGGTTCGAGTCCCGGCTAGGGCATTGACCATTTTTTGCTTCTCCAGCATTAAAAGAAATCCTAATGATTCTACAATCTTATGACAATTTTTAGAATGCATTAAAAGACATTTCTCTTGCCTTCTTAGCATGCCTTCGAGGTGTAAAGGCCAGCACACTCGGCGCGTATTCGAGAGCTGCGAGGTTCGAGTCTCGGCCAGGACACTGCTCATTTCTGACATCACCTGCTTCAAAGATCCTAACATCTCTATAGGATAATCACTTTTAAGTATTGGATTGTGTTAACATATTTAAGAAAATATTCGTTAGAGGTTTGAAAATTAACCTGACTATTGAGACACAGAATTTTGTACAAAAAACTGTAATTATTATATTTACTTAGTAAAAATATCTTAGTTATTTTAATGAAAATTTCAATAAAATAAATATTTATTTATAAATTACGGAATGCATATTAGTATGGGATAGCCCATCCCCAAGACTCTTCAGCTCTTTTTTTCAGAACTTTCGAATCTTACATATTAGGAATTTCTAGTTATAAGATATATTTACCGTTTTATTAATATACGTCTGGAAACAATGGGAGAATTTCTAAGAACATGCTATTTTTCTTTTAAGCCATTATAAATATATTTAAATACCTAAGTTTTTTTTCATACTATACGTAATGTTTTTAAAAGGGTGATGTAATACATCCATTTAAGTGTCATACATGTCAGTTCTTCAGTGAGCTGCAATTGACAGGTGCGTCAGTTTACCAGCTTTTTTGTCAAAAAGGATTTTTTGTTTTATGCCATACATTCATACACAGGAAAGGATAATAGTAATAATAATAAGCGAAGTAATATGAGAGAGAGGAGAAAATACTATTAAAGAATACAACGAACGTAGTCTTTTTTTTTATAGTCCAAAGGAGCTTTATCCCTGACGGACTATTGTTTTCGTTCTGTCATTTTGCGTTGATTCACTATAAATGTCCGATTCACTTTTCAAATTGTTGCCACCAAACATTATCATCCTTTATTATATTTAAAGAAATTAACTAATGCAGAATCTGTATAAATGTAGGTATGTTTCGTACATTGTGATAAAAGTCCCTAGAACCATCCAATTTTGAATAACGTTCGTTTCCACCCGAATACGAGCATCTAGTAGCCCAAATTTGGAATTTGGAATTTGTTTTATTATCTATTTCATATTTTGTAAAACTTTAACGAATTTTTGATTAACAAACTCATAAACTGAACGATTTAAATGCAAGCAATGGCAACACTGAACAAAAAAAACATTCCTATCTTCAACGCGCGGAGCTGTGTATCGGAAATTCTAAAGATATGTTAATTTCAAAATCATTTTCCGGCATTGAATTGATTTTATGGTTTAAGTTCGAAGATCTAATGTAAAAATAACATCTAAAACAAACTAAACTAAGCTTTATCGAAACTAAACCTACCAAAATTGAGAAGCATTTTGATTTTTATTCATAATCAAAAAATACTATTCCTTACGGAAACCAGAGTAATAATAATAATATTTATAGCTGCACAATAACGTTTTTAAAACTCAAAGCTATATCTACTTAAAATTATACGCAAGGTATTGACTAATATTCTTTATGAAAAGTTATGTTAATGTGCATGTTATACTGATAGTGTTGTAAGTAATCTTCCTTATTTTTTTATTTTTCAAAATTTTGTTCCATTACCACTATTATATTGCATTGTACTCTGTGCCATCAATGCATATGTACTTGTAACACTTTTCCATCTGCACATATCTGCTACACATTGGCTTCCAAAAGTTATGCATGCAATGTAGAATAGCGATTTTCGAAAGCCTAGCTGAATTTGAGTGTCTGACAACCGCTGCGGATACAAGTGCTAATATGCAAATATCTTATTAGCTTAGGAACGTCTTTCACTGACCACGATGAACAGGTGATTAGCTCATTGGAGGATGGATGTATTTCAAGATGTAAAATAACATGAAATATCTGAAATAAATATGATCAAGAAATATTATATTCCAGGAAAGAAATAAATGAGGATTCAGCAATTTTAATTTAAACAAGAATTATGAAATAATTCGAAAAGCAAAGCATTCATGAACATTGTTATAATTTCTTATCTGTTCCTTGCAACATTATTCTCTTTTTTATCTAAAAAAAATTAATACGTATAAAAATTAAATCTTTTTCTACTATTCTAATTTATGAAATTCTTGCATAAAATATCTGATTTGGACACCACACGACTTCCTTCTACGGATCATTAAATTATACATTTTTAGCTGCATTTCATTTAAACTTATTTCCTAGAACTTCATTAAAAATATATTTCTCATTCAATTAATTCATTTCTCACTTCGGGAAAAGCAAAATTAAAAATACATAAAATCTCAACGCATTTTCATTAAAACTTATAAAAAACAGAAAAACATCAAACACCAAACGCAGTTCAAAACGATTAAAAAAGTATTACAGTTAAAATTAAAGTTTATATGCAAAAACAAGCAATTCGGCCAGCGGGCAGGAAGACATATTTTTCGGTGCACAAAATCGAACATTTGCTTTTGGTCCTACTCTCAAAAAGACACTGAAGCTGGTGCACAAACTGACTTAATTCCTTATTCTCCTATTCTAAGCGTTTCAAATGTAAACAAATGTCAGGCTCGTTAGCTTTAACACCACTTTTAACTTATAGATAATTCTGCAACTATTACATGCAGATTAGCCAAATGTCTTTTAACCTTAACTTGTTAACCTAACCATCTAAACATTAACCGAAACATAAGAACAACATAATTCAATCACTTTTACAGCAAAAATTGCACAATTTACCAATATATAAGAACAAAAAACTGAGCTCACCAAACCGGGTAACACAATGCGTATATATATATATATATATATAAATTATTAACAAGTAAGAATGCAAAAGCTATAGTACACCCTAAACCCTTTGAATCCTATTCGAAGAAGAAGCACGTTAGTGCCAAAATTGCACATTAAATACAATTAAAACTTAAAATCATAAGCAAAAATTCACATGAAAATATAACTCAAATAATGCCTAGAAAATTGTAATTTTTTGGCAAAATGGGAAAAGCTGAAGTTGCAATAAAAACAAGGTATACAATAAACAAAAATGGTAATATCTCAGTGAGAGTTGCATAGTTGTCTCGTCAGGGGAAAAGGAAACCGTGCCCCTTCCATTGAAATATTACCTCCACGCATTTCAACTGACGACCAATTGAGACAATACCGCGTCAAATAATTGACTGAACTTAAAAATCTATTACATCTTTCAATACTAATCTGAATCATCTTTCAATACAAGACCATAAAACGCTATCGTTCAAGTTTTAACTTTTTAAAGAAAATTATATATATAAATTTATATATGTTTGGTGCTACCGATATTGCACAGCTATATATTATAGCGATGTCATATACAAAATTCCAACATTCTAACTCTACTCCTATTTGAGTTAGCCCACCAGCGGCTGAGCGGTAAACCCGCGAACGGGCTGGCTGCATGGGCGTTTTCGTGGTTTTCCCCCTGTGTAACGTGTATACGAGCCAGTTTCACTTAGAAAGTCCTCCACAAAGGCATCCCTCCCTTTGGGCAGATAGCCCTCGTTTGCTTTGCCAAAATTAAAAAACCTAACCTTTTTGAGTTATGTGAGGTATTATTTTATGTGGGATTATAATATGTGAGATACTATTTTGAGTTATGTGAAATTATTTTCGTGACGTACAGACGTCACGAAAAAAGTCGCTTTGAAACTATTTTAACCCCTTTTAGAATCCGTTTTAGAAAAAGGGTCCTTTATTGTGTCTGTGCGCATAGTTATCACGGAAAACATAATTCAGGATTGAAGATTAGAGCGGTTAAAATGGACATTTTCGTTGAAATATGATACGCGAAATATTTCGCGATTATAATACTTCCATACATATAATACTTCGATACATATAATACTTCCGTTATTTCGTACAATGAAGTAAAAATATTCCTTCTTTCCCTGCAAGGAATTGTATCCGTCTAATCATTATTTTGGAAATTTCCACTTAATAGATAATTAGCGGATAAAATGTTGGCAGGTTAACATATGCATATTTAAATCGCTTCCACAAAATGCAAAATCCACTTAATTGAACGTAGTTTGCATTTTTCTTTTTTCATTTGTTAAAATAATCACGAAAGCAAATCTTGTATAATGATACGTCATACTTTTAACTGCTACGTGCTTCCCGATAACCCAAGGCACAAAATGTTAAAGAAAGTAATTGCTACTAAGATAAGAAAATGCATAAAAATACGGAGTAAAATGCCTCTAGTACAAAAGCAAATTTAAATACACTTTAAAATTTTTTGAGATGAAATAAAATTATGAATGTATCATACAAAGCGTAATGATATCAAACTTAAAATGCACATATTTTTCCTCAGGCAAGGAAAGGAAATGTTAAAGCTTTTATATTTTCATAATTTATACAAGGCATTAAAAATGTTCAAAAGGCTCATTATTATTGACTTCTTAATCTGTTTTATCTTAACATGCTTAAAATTATCTCCTTTTTTTTTCTTTGGATATTTTAGTGAAATTTATGATATACAAAGTTAACTAACTGGCTGCTCATTAAACCCAAATTTTCAATTGTTTCTTTCATTTAATTATTGTTGATTATTGGTTTTATTAATTGGTTTATTAATCTATTATTAATTAATTTATTATTATGATTAATTTATTCAGTAAAGCCTCGATAGTAAGTCAGTCTTAAAATTGATAAAAAAAGACATATTAAGAGGAGTGTTCTTAAGCAGAAATAGAAAAGGATTAATATTTCATATTCATCATTAAGTACAAAATTAATATAGAGAAAGAAAGAAATATTTGGTTTACCTATACAACACTTCAATTTTTATTTAATAACTTCGATTCCATTCGGTACTGGCTATACAAAGTACTTTTAGAAAATTTCCAAGAAGTGAATACAGTGTGTCACAAAAGTGATGGGACACTTGTGCTTTACAAAAGGAAACTGTAATAAAATAAATTTTAAAAAATGTAAAAATTTTTTGTGGGTGTGTTTCATACTTAAATTTAGTAACAATTACTACATAACATACATTTTCTCAAAATATTAAAATATTAATTTAATAAAAATACAATTGTTTAGAACGGAGCAAAAAATGGCTCACATAAGTGATGGGACACCATTAAACTATGCAACAAAAATCGCTTGAAGTAAGCAATAAAAATATTTTGGGGGGTTTTTATTTTTACTCAAAAGCAATTGGCAATAATTTATAAAATTGTCTGCATTATTTCTCTGCGGTTTGTTTTGGAATTTTTGTGTTTTTTAGCTCTGTGCAACCATGAATGCTAAACGAAAAGAAACTTTGCCTGAAATTCGAAAATTAGTTATTAATTTGCATATTGAAAATGGAAAATCTATTAGAGAAACTGCTGAAACCGTTAACTTGAGTCATTCAACAATTTTCAATATCATTAAACGATATAAAAAGAATCCTATGATTCAGGATAAAAGAAGACCTGTCCGACTATTAAAGCTATCCAATGGAATAAAGCGAATTATCGTTCGAAATATTAAAAAAAATCCAAGAATGAGTGGTCCTAAAGTTGCTGCTGATTTACAAGCATTATATGGAATAATTGTTAATCCTGAGACTATTAGAAGGGTAATTCGATCTACTGAATATCACGGTAGAGCAGCCAGGAAAAAATTCTTCGTTAAGTGAAAAGAATAGAAAACTCAGACTGGCTTTCGCAAAATCCAACATAAATAAGAATTCTGATTACTGGAATGAAGTTATATTTGCTGATGAGAGTAAATTTAATATATTTGGTTCTGAAGATAGAATCTTGGTGTGGAGAAAACCCAGGGAAGAATTTCGCAAACAGAACTTGGTGCCAACAGTAAAACATGGTGGAAAAGGAGTTATGGTATACGGGTGTATGTCGTCCGCTGGAGTTGGTAATCTTGTTTTTATTGACAGTATAATGAATCAGCATAAGTATATTAGCATGTTAAATCAGAATTTGAAATCTTCAGCACGAAAATTGAACCTTCATAACGATTTTAAATTCTACCAGGACAATGACCCCGAGCACACTGCTTTGAACGTTAGACTCTGGCTGCTGGATAACTGTCCTGAAATAATAAAAACACCACCACAATCTCCAGACTTAAATCCCATAGAGAATATTTGGCAAGGATTGGAATCAGGAATTCGCAAACACAGCATTTCTTCAAAACGACAATAAAAATCGGTGCTTCAAGAAGAATGGGGTAAAATCATTTCAGAATCACAAAATAAATTAGTCGAATCCATCCCAAGAAGATTAAATCATATTTTAAATGTAAAAGGAAATCCAACAAAATATTAAAACCTTTTAAAAAGTAAAATTTTTGGATAAATATTTGATGAAAAATTAAGTGTCCCATCACTTATGTGAGCCATTTTTTGCTCCGTTCTAAACAATTGTATTTTTAATTAATTAATATTTTAATATTTTGAGAAAATGTATGTTATGTAATAATTGTTACTAAATTTAAGAATGAAACACACCCACAAAAAATTTTTAAATGTTTTTTAATTTATTTTACTATAGTTTCCTTTTGTAAAGCACAAGTGTCCCATGTGTGTGACAAGTGTGAGACACTGTATTTGTTTAAACCTTCGACTGAATAATGATTCCCCTTCATCGGTGTTCGATAACAAACTTCATTGCTGTTTACATTTTGCTCTTTATTCAAATATTATTGTTTAATTCAATACTTGTTAAACACTTGTGGAAGCAACTTTCATTCGTAACTGCTATTAATAAAAATAAATTAGCTACAGAGGGTGTTCACCCATTTTTTAATGATTTTGATTTTTAATAATTGAATTTAAATATTAATGTTAAAATACAAAATGACTGGCATCGAATTGGTATAAGATCAGTTATCGTCTGCAGCATTAAATATATTCTTTTCTTTAAAATATCGCTGAAAAATAAACAATCGATCGAAGGCTACATTTTTGCTCTGTTGGAATAGAAATACTTTTATTCAATTATCAAAAAGTATGTAAAAAGTACGGTTTTAATTTCTACACATAAAATAAGTGGCATAATTCATATAAAAGGAATGATACGTCAAAGTTTACATCTAACTGAGAAAAAGGCAAAAATTGCATATCCAACAAATGTACGTACAGCTCTTATTAAGTCTAAAATCGCATCTCATGTTTTACAAGAAAATCCAGCCTCCCAGCGAGCTATTGTAAAATCTTTATATATCTCAGAAGGAACTCGTAACTGAATTATAAAATCTGATTTAAAGCTAACCAAACAAAACAAAAAAAAAAAAACATGATGTTCATTGTCTAACGTCGAAACAAGTTTCTCTGCGTAAGACTATGTGCAGATTGTGGTATGAAAATTATTTGGCAGGTGAAAAATGGAAATATGTAGTTACAATTGATAATGTTTGGATATACTTACCTGATAGTAATAGAAAAAGATCGATTCAGTACCTGAAAAAAGAGGAAAAAAGACTTAATCTGTTGGCTCAGAGAGAAGGAAAGTGTTTCTAAAGGTTTTATAGTTATTACTGGATTCTTTTATAACGCAGAATTTAAAATAAGGAAAGTAGAAAAAAATATTAAAAATAATTCGGATTACTATCAGAAATATGTTTAACCCCTATTTTTAAAGACGGAATTCCATCTCTTTATCCAAACAATCTTCACTGTTTCAAGTGCCATCAGGATAAGGCTCCAAGCCATACCTCTAAATCTACTGCTCTATTTTTTGAAAAACAAGAAATGAAACCGGAAAGCGAAGCTATTTCCTTTAAATGTATCTCATTAAAGTCCCCTGATGTGTCTCCTATGGATTACTGTACACTTGGACTTTTAAAAGGAGTTCTTTATAAGCGGCATCTTAAAAAATTGGATGGACTCTGGAAGACTGTGTAGGAGGAGTGGAATAAAATCAACCTTGATGTCTTAAGAAAAGGACTTCTATCTTGGAAATCAAGATGTAATATGATATTCAATAAAATGGTTATTAAACTGAAGATATTGGAAAATAAAATTTTGAGGTTTGTTTATATATAAATCTTTGCAAAATCGTTACCAAAATGTGGGAAAACTCTTTCTTTATACATCTTTACTTTTGGCCCGCTTTCTTCGGTATAGTCGTTACCCTTTCTAGTCGCTGCATCATTGGACTCAAGTTCAAAATCAGGAGCAGGCTTAGATGTTTGTAGGTATACGTAATATCCGTGCGACATGTAATTTCGGCGAATGGAATGTACTAGAAATTTCTCGATGGCCGAGGAAAATCTACACAAGTTAGGAGAGGAGCACCAGTTCTCAAGTTTTTTTAAGATCACAGTTGACTTCGAAGTACTGAGAAATCTCCATGCGAGCTTTGTTGTTTAGAATAGTTTAGATCATTCCAGAACTGAATCGTTTCAGAAGTATTTCTTTTGGTAAAATAAACTTTATCAATCTATCATAAGTTCTATGTTAATTCAACCCATTGCTAATCGTACGCATGCAGTAACATTAATTAATAATGTTGAAGCATGAGTGTGCCAATATTCACGTGATTTTTTTTAGTCAGCTTATCTCTTTCCCACATTTATCAGTAATAATTAAACATACATCTATTATAAAATTTAATATTTATTTATGGAATTACTACTCAGTTATCGTCTTTAACTGAAGTTTTAAAGGAGTGCAAAGAGGATATGATTAAAAAAAGTAAAAAAATATGAAAGCTTTCAGATTTACATTACGCCCAAAGGGGCGTTCTTTTAACGTTTTGTGGGTTACCTTTATTTATTAAACAGCATGTTCTTTGCACTTAAGGCATAAAATCCAGTTCAACAAAAATATTGCAAAATAATTTTTAAACGAGCATATCTTGAGAGTTTTTGATACACAGTCGCGTGCGCTGGAGATGAAAATGTTTTTTTTTCGTAGACTGTTGCCATTGCTCGCCTTGAAATCGTTTAGTTTTTTAATCAAAAATTGGTTAAAGTTTTACAAATATGAAATAGATAATAAAACAAATTCCAAATTTGGGCTTCCAGATTCCATATTCGTATGGGAAAGGACGTTTTTCAAAATTGGATGCCTCTAGGTATCGTTGTTTAATCATAATGCGAAAAACATACATACACTTATGCAGATTCTTCATTATTTAATTTCTTAAAATATAATACAGGGCTCTAATATTTGGTGGCAACAATTTGAAAAGTGAACCTACATTTATAGTGAGGCAACGCAAAATGCCAAAACGAAATTAATAGTCTTTCAGGGCAAATTGTGCTTTGAACTAATTTTTTTTAATCAAGGAAGTAAAAACTATCACAATATTCCATGTAGCAGGACCCCAAAAGTAAAATTCGCTTTAACTATTTGACTTATTTAACTAACGAATGCACTAACAATGACTAATATGACTGTAAAAAAATGACTAAAGAAATATGACTATTTTTGTATAATATCTAGTTTGTAAATAATATTCTTCATCAGTCTCGGTAATCATTTTGTTTAAGAAATTCAGGTAACTGAGGTACCAGAGATAATTAAACTAACACTTGTTATTAATATTAGCTAGACGATTAGCTTAAGAGACTTGAAATAATATTCCGAATAGAATGCCAAGTAAATAATAAAAGTGAAAACATAAATTACTACAAATATACTGTTGCGTGCATACGGGTTCGTTATGGATTGAGTGCATAAGTCGTAAAAAGTTAACAAAAATTTATTCTTTTCACAAGAAATAAATCAAAATGCTAAAATATTTCTTCAGAGATATTAGCACAGTATCACAATATCCCAAACGTTTAGCAAAATCTCAGTTCAAAACAGATAAAATAATTCTATCTCACAGCGAAATTGCTGCAATCAATAACAGCATCAAGTAAACAAACAGCAGTTAGCTTTTTACAGCTACAACTACAACAACAACTGAGATGAGGTGTTTCAATTCGGCTTTTATAAGCTTTTTAATGATCACTAGAACAATCTCGATTTTTCTAGATTTTTCTGGATTGCAACAGTTATTACGAGATATTAATTTATCAAGCATTAAATGCACGCGCTCTTTTTTTCGACGTACAGAGTCTCACAAAAGTGATAGGACACTTGTGCTTTACAAAAGGAAACTGTGGTAAAATAAATTTAAAAAACATGTAAAAATTTTTGGTGGGTGTGTTTCATACTTAAATTTAGTAACAATTATTACATAACATACATTTTCTCAAAATATTAAACTATTAATTAATTAAAAATACAATTGTTAAGAACGGAGCAAAAAATGGCTCACATAAGTGATGGGACACTTACTTTTCCGCCAAATATTTATCCAGAAATTTTACTTTTTAAAAGTTTTTAATATTTTATTGGATTTCCTTTTACTTTTAAAACATGATTTAATCTTCTTGGGATGGATTCGAATAATTTTTTTGTGATTTCTGGAGTGATTTTACCCCATTCTTCTTGAAGCACAGATTTTAATTGTTGTTTTGAAGAAATGGTGTGTTTGCGAATTCTTGATTCCAATTCTTGCCAGATATTCTCTATGGAATTTAAGTCTGGAGATTGTGGTGGTGTTTTTATTATTTGAGGACAGTTATACAGCAGCCAGAGTCTAATGTTCAAAGCAGTGTGCTTGGGGTCATTGTCCTGGTAGAATTTAAAATCGTTATGAAGGTTCAATTTTCGTGCTGAAGATTTCAAATTTTGATTTAATATGCCAATATTCTTGTAACTGATCCATTATACTGTCAATAAAAACAAGATTACCAACTTCAGCGGACGACATACACCCCCATACCATAACTCCTCCTCCACCATGTTTTACTGCTGGCACCAAGTTCTGTTTGCGAAATTTTTCCCTGGGTTTTCTCCACGCCAAGATTCTACCGTCAGAACCAAATATATTAAATTTACTCTCATCAGCAAATATAACTTCATTCCAGTAATCAAAATTCTTATTTATGTTGGATTTTGCGAAAGCCAGTCTGAGTTTTCTATTCTTTTCACTTACGAAGAATTTTTTCCTGGCTGCTCTACCGTGATATCCAGTAGATCGAATTACTCTTCTAATAGTCTCAGGATTAAAAATTACTCCATATAATGCTTGTAAATCAGCAGCAACTTTAGGAGCACTCATTCTTGGATTTTTTTTAATATTTCGAACGATAATTCGCTTTATTCCATTGGATAGCTTTGATGGTCGGCCAGGTCTTCTTTTATCCTGAATCATATGATTCTTTTTATATCGTTTAATGATATTGAAAACTGTTGAATGACTCAAGTTAACTGTTTCAGCAGTTTCTCTAATAGATTTTCCACGTTCAATATGCAAATTAATAACTAATTTTCGAATTTCAGGCAAAGTTTCTTTTCGTTTAGCATTCATGACTGCACAGAGCTAAAAAAACACAAAAATTCCAAAACGAACTGGAAAGAAATAACACAGACGATTTTATAAATTATTGCTAATTGCTTTTGAGTAAAAATAAAAACCCCAAAAAATATTTTTAGACGATTTTTGTTGCATAGTCTAATGGTGTCCCATCACTTATGTGAGCCATTTTTTGCTCCGTTCTAAACAATTGTATTTTTATTAAATTAATATTTTAATATTTTGAGAAAATATATGTTATGTGATAATTGTTACTAAATTTAAGTATGAAACACACCCACAAAAATTTTTACATGTTATTTTTAATTTATTTTATTACGGTTTCCTTTTGTAAAGCACAAGTGTCCCATCACTTTTGTGAGACACTGTAGCTTTCTCTTCAAAAATCGTCTGCGTTGCACGGGAAATATAAAGCAATTTTAATTACAATTCTAAATAAATAGCCAAATAAATGTGAAATTCGTAACAATACTATTGAAAATATTTCGCACGCATTTCTAGAGATACGCCTCGCTTTCTACAGCGCAAACAAACCAACTTGCCTTATTCTAGCTATACCAAAGCTTGAAAAATCTCCTCTGCAGTAAAAATTAAAGTAAGTTTTGAACATCCTTCTTTTTACAGAACAAGGCTATTATTAAATAAATAAATGAAAATCTTTTGTCAACTTCATACTCAGATCATGTAAACAGTTTCAGAAGTTTGACTGATTCCATTTGCTTTTTGTAAAATAAAGAATTGGCATTTTGAAGTCAGAATCAATTTACTGTCTCCATAGATAAAGGTACCTACGTCGGAAATTGAATTAACTGTTGTTTATTCTTCTTGTTCAATATGGCATTATGCTGTCAACTTATTAAACAAGAGCACAATTGTCTGTTTTCAACTACCTTTGATCCAGAACTTGTGATTCAATGCCACTGAAGTTTTGAATAGTATTATAAAGAAAAGGTTTTCGTCGGCACATTTTTACCTCTTTTTGTGCGTATCAAATGTTATGAATATACCTCAGTCACTTTTAAATATATATATGTATATATGCATATATATACATATATAATAAACTAGAAATTTTCGTGAGGTAAGTAAATTAATGCATAAAGAAAGACTTGAATTCAGTTATTCTTTTTATTCATAACTGACAAATATTTTTCATTTCATTCATATTGACACATCAAAAGGAAATAACTAAATTCGACCAGATTTCCTTTTTATTCATAATTGACATATATTTTTCACTGCGCCACCTCAAATAATATGAACATTACAGCTCCCTACTGTTAAAACATTTTGTGAGAGATTTGAGAAATATATATATATATATATATATATTTAAGAGAGCAAGCAGCGGCAGATACAAAGCGGAATAAAAGTGACGCATTCAAAAGAAAGCGTTCGAAAGAGAGACAAGGAGTTTTGGTTCTCAATTGAAATGTTTATTGCAATACAGATAACTTTTAATCAATAAAAAGATATCTGCATTGCAGTGTAACGGGGTAAGTAGTAACATAGTAAGATGTCGATTAAATTTTGAAACTTTTATTTTATATACCATAAATAATTACTGTGTTTAGGACAGAAAGGGGAAATACCCAAATTATAATGAAATTAAAAGGGGCTATTGCAAAGTTGTAATTAGTAGTTTGCTTTCATATTTTTATCTTACACTCGCACACATATATAAGGTATAACAAAATACGATAAGCTCTTTAACAGTAATTGGCGACCTCAAAATTAACTATTCTAGATTTGGTGTTCTTCCCTTAAATTCATCTGCTCTCCCAGATTCGAGATATTTCTGTATTATATAACGCTACTTGAAAAAGGTAGCTAAAACTAAAATTAACCAGTCACAGCTTCAATTACTTTTTCTTCATCTACTCGGAACAAATAACGCTCGCAAGTAATTATGTCATCTTCCCTTCCCCAGTTTCTACCCAGCTAACTTCTTCATGTTGCTTAGCTTCTCAGTCTAAGATGCCTACATCTTACTTAGCATATATAAGAAATTAGTGTAATTGCTTGTGATATAAAAATATCTTATCTACTAAGAAATGATTTAGTCTGCGGGAAAATAAAGATGGTAATCAGCTGAACTTGGTTTGGGTCAACATCTTCCTCCTGCCTTTCCACTCGACTATCGTAAGCTGTTAAAGTATCGGATTCCTCCTACACCATTAAAATACTATATATATATATGTGTGT